>JAHWFO010023306.1:2665803-2689850 GCA_023313115.1 Rhysida immarginata
TGCACCATGGGATAGGCCACCCACAACTTCCTATTCATTGGATTCATGAAAATTGACATATCTGCTTCGGTTCAAAAAATAAAAGGGAGGGACAGACTTGTATCTATTACTACAATTTAAAGCTGGACAAGAAATCGGCATTGAGTTTTACTATGTTTGTCTACGCCAACTTCAAACGTAAACATACGATGAAGGCCATTTTTTGCCAACCAAAGCAATGGCCGACAGGATTTCAAATGGGGACGCGTTGGTGGCGCTGAAAGCAGCTCATGAGCGATCTACTCCTTTCATATCGTTGGTCTAACTGTCCTCACGAGAAAAAGACGGTTAGCCCAGTGAGAAATTGCGTCATCATTCTCTCACCGGTGAGGGTTTTTGACCATAGCCAATGTGATCTTTTCACTTCCGGTTTCATTCACAATCAAGTTCTTCTCCTTACGTTGATATGAAGTCAATATGCCTTCATATCAGCATTAGAAGAAGTTAGTTACTGGTGTCCGGTCCAAAAATAAAAATTTGGAGAACACCCCTTATCGTTTTGTTTATGTTTGAGAGCGACTGAAATTCAACTCATTCTATCGACGATATCTTTCTGAATTTTCACGATATTTGCTTGGGCTTTTTAGAAGAGTAGCTCTATACATTTGGTTAAGAAATTATGTAAAAGACATTTTGGTAAATCTAGCGCATGCGCAGTTAAACATTATTTAGTAAAAATGCTCATATTTCATCAAATATTTAATATTTTCATATTCTGATTGCAAGGTGTTGTCTCTATTATAATTTGTCAAGTTTCCTGAAACTGGCATTGCATTGGGTTGAATACGCTGCATGTTATAAACAAAAAACTTACGAAAACAATTCGATTTTTTTAAAGAAATCTTTATATCTCCAGGAATATATGTGCTATTCTTATATAAATGAACACGGATAAGTAAAAGAAGCTTCTTAATCCTATGCTAAAGCTACAACGCATTTCAAGCGTTATTTTTTTCAGGGTGATCCCAAACATTATTTTTTTGGTTCACTTTGTTGCTGGTCCCCTATTTGCCTTCGGGACAAAACGTTCGCTGAAATATATGAGGTGTAACATGCTCTTTACACCCCTGAAGTTTCAGGATAATTAGTCAAGTATTTTTCTAGGTATTCGACAAAACGTTTAAAATCGAAGGTGTCCAATTATTTTCTTCCAATCAGCGTATTTTATCACTAAAAATAAAAACCAAAATACGGGCATAAAGTGCAGTAAATCTTCAAAGTCGTCATCATCAAGGACCTGGGAGTAGAACTTGGTCCGGTTGAAAACAGTACATAGAAAAGGCTTCCTTTTTCATTTGCATAGAAAGAGCTGCACAGGTTCTTCCCTCGAGTATTTTTACTTTTCTTACACAATAAATCCACATAATCTAGACTAAGTTATATTAGATAACAGTTGTGAGCCGATTTAAAGTTTTCAAATATTTTTGATTCCTTTTGTGATATTGAATCTATTCTCGATGGTATGTTAGAATCTTTGAAACATCATTTCATCATAGTAACTATTCTCAGGGCATGTTACGTTTATTTATAAAACATTATCTCTTCTTGTTTTAAGTCCACCGCACTTAGTTACGTTTGAGATTATATCATTATCCTAAATAACAATCGAGATGTTAAAGCGAAAACGACAACATTCTGAAGATTTGTCGAGGCTGGTTTGTTTAATGTGTAGGCAATAAATGAAGACTCGTTAACTTTAATAGCAATAATAACGCTAGCCCATCAGTAATGCAATTATTGTCGACGTTGGCGGCAACAGCAAAGAGCCATTACCATCACATTCACATTGGATTATAAAAATAAAATATTCTTTCATTACTTTAAATTAAACAATCTTCTTAATATCTTCATTCTCCAATTTTTTTTACTTATTTTTTTTCTTCATATTAAAAGCAAAAAAATTTACTCACTGAAATCAGTTACTTTGTTATGAGAAGAACTTACAGAGGAAGATTTATTAGAAGAAAATATTTTTCTTACTTAATTTTTTTGCAAGTTTCGTAAAGCATTGGTCTCAAAGGACGCATGCAATCCTTTCATGTTTTGTTTTTTCGTTGTAGCCCTTTCATGCATGAATTATTAAAAAATCGAATAGCATTGCTTCTTTCTGCATTAATAAACAAAGGAACACGGAAAAAGTAGAAAAAACGTTTATTCATATTTTTTAACACAAACAGTATTAATTTTACAGTACTGTCCGCTATAGTGGTCATTATGCATTTGTGGACTTTAATCCAATAGAAGGAAAAAAATTCAGACTAGTCTCTTGAATCTTATTTTGTGTGAGAAGTCTCAAAACCGAGATTTTTCTACAGGGTAAGGTTTTTAAAAGTGCTCCGGTGAACAACGTTAAAAATGAGCATGAAAAGAGATAACAATGATCAAAGATCAGTGCGAATAACCTAGAGTAGGTGCTGGAAGTGTCCTCCATTGACCTCGAGGGAGTTGTGAAGACGTGTATACATGTTCCTGAAGGCACGAGCAAGGGTTTCCGCTGGAATGGCCTGAATGGCTGCCTGGTCGTTTTGTTGACGGATTGTGCCCGGATTGTTCTGGTAGACCACACCTTTCAGTGCACCCCAGAGGAAAAATTCGCAGATCGATAGGTCTGGCGACCGTGATGGCCAGGGCTGTTCTGTTCCTCGACTGATCACATGTTCGGGTGGGAACACTTCCTGGATACGGGCAAGTGTTGCGTGTACAGAATAGGCTGTTGCACCATCATGCTGAAAGTAAGCATTGGCACGCTCGTCATCAGTAAGTTGTGCGGCAAAAATGTTGAAGATGTTGTGCACATAACGGTCATTATTCACAGTTTCATTGAAGAACACAGGGATGATGCGGCAGGCGGAGACAGCAACCACACTCCAATTTTTTGGATGCAGTAGAGACTCCATGAACACATACGGATTGACGGAAGACCAGTGGCGCATATTCTGTGAGCTGACGTAACCGGACAGATGGAACCACACTTCATCTGAGATGAACACATAGCCATCCTCCAGCACCTCCGGAGCAATGGTGCTCAGGAACCATTCACAAAACTGAACCCTGGCCGGCTTGTCCACATCATGCAACTGATGCACAATGGCCATTTTAAAGGAGTGTAAGTGTAAATCCTGTTTCATGATCTTCATTGCACTTGACTGAGACAAACCCAATTGCTGAGACAGCCGCCGTGATGACGTTTTGGGACTGTGTAGCATGTGTTCTTCAGCAGCAGCAATGGTTGCTGTCGTACGAACCGTCCTTTTGCGCACTTTCTTTGCATTCAGTACTGATCCCATTGCAGGCCATTTCGCAATTAAGTTTTACATTGCACTCTTAGCAGGAGATTTTGCAGGCACAGCACCAACTTGAAACTTAATTTTAAACTCATCTGCACACGGTTTCCATAACCCATGCCGTGCATAGTGCTCTACCACAAAAATGCTGTTGCAGAGATAACACCATTTTCGCCACTTCGCACAAACGACTACCATGCACACCAATGTCACTCTCTTAACTGCGCAATATCACATGAATGACAAGTCATTTGAAAACTTACTGCGCAGTATTTTGCGCCGGGCCACTTTTAAAAAACTCACCCTGTACATATCACCAAATAATAGCTGTCCACTATAGTGGCCATGAAAGGGTTAAAATACTTATTAAAACTTTCTAAGCAGTGGAGGTATTTTAGAAAGTTTTCTTTTTAATTGTGTCATTTTTATTATTTATTAAGAAAGAAAGAATATTATATATACATCTCGGGTTCATGTTCGCGTTAGGAAATGAGAGTGGAAAGTAAATTTTATAGCTGCCGTCTGTTTTGCCTTGAACATAAATTACTCCTCCGCAAGATAAAGCAAGAAAATCAATGTACAGAATTTTCCATTATATACTTAGGCTTCATCTTATTCAGTTCTTTCTGTCGGTTTTCTCCCTCATATATTGTTCTGTATAATCCTACAACGCGACAAACAATAGTACGACTATTCGATACAAACATAGCAGCCATTCCAACTTTAATTTAAGTAAAATGACACTCTCTATTTACAGCTTTTTGTAAAAAAACAGAAAATTTACAAGTAACTATGTAAGAATATTACATGTAGAGAATCGGAAATCGAAATTCATCATTAGAAATGAAAAAATTATAAGGACAAAGTTTTTCCAGCATTTTTGCATTACCACACCAAAGGAAAAATAATTTCAATTAAAGAAATCAAATTTAATTATAGTATATTTTGATTTTCGAAGAAAAACGAAAAAGGGTACAGTGACATTTCCGCTTAACCAAATTTATAAGTGCGTAGAAATTGTTTGGTCAAAACTTGCTCAGCCGTTTTCCAATGAAATATACGTACAGACGGACAACCATGGTTTTTTTCAGTAACAAATGTCATTTTTCTGCACAACGACTTTGCTTTGATGGCGGCAAAAGATTAACTTATGATGGTTGGTTAGCTTTTGTTTCATTATTGAAACCGCAAACAGTTCGTGCGGACGCTTAAATGGCGTCAGATGCAAATGAGCCGTGGATTATCTCGAAGCGGCGGAGAGAAATTGGAGACTCTGGGGTTTAAAAAATGACCATCCTTAATGGGGAATAGCTTAAGAAACAAGATAGCTAATGGAAACTCTTTCGCTTTAAAGATGCTAATCATCAGATAACCTTTGTAGACATTGGTTTATCTAACGTGTTTACCTTTTTCGACCAAACAAGATTTCTCAATTTAATCTCTAATCAGTAGAGCGAATAAAATGCATTTCACCTTCCTTTAACTGAAATGCTTCATACAATGCTTCATCTCTCAAAGCATTTATTAGCCTAGCAAGTTCGTAATATTATCCTCTATTTAAGTCTTAGCGTCTCATTTAATTTGTCTTTCAACCCATAATGTCTTAAATTCTTTCATCGTACTAAAGAAAATATCGGTACACAAAAAACTAAATTAGGAAGATGCGAAGAGATATTCTTCTTCTTTAAAAATTATGTAGGGCAGTTTGGATCAAGCAAAAGTTTGGATCAAAAATTAATTACAGAGGAGACCAGGGATAATTGATACATTTTTCGTTTTCAATTTTTCTATTTTTTTGTAAAACTTTAGAAATTTTAAACAGTTTGAAATAACAGCTTATTATTTTGTTTTGGTAAGTGGTTAATAGTCATTTTCATGTATGGAGCCTGTTGTCCATAAAAAAAAAATTGACTATTTGAAGATGCCTCAATGTGCCCCATGTCCAGTAAGTTGATACTGTAACATCTTAGTAGAAAATAATACCCAATTCATTTTAGCAAACAAGTGTTTATTAAAATTTTTCAATAACATTTTGAGATAATGAACATATGAATATCAGGAGTGGAAAAAAATGGCATTTAGAAGTTAAAAAAAATTGAAACTTGAGCTCCATATACAACCTGAAAATAAAGGTTTTTAAGATAATATTTCTGCTGTTAAACTGAATTGAAAAAATAATGTGAATTTAACTCTCCTCTAAATATTTTATTCAGCATAGCTAATCAATTTCACTATCACTTTTTGATGTGCATCAGATATAGTTTATCGATCTACCCCATGAGAAATGTCTCAACTTGTCCCATTTAATGCCATTACGTTTTCTTCTTCTATATAAGAAAACACGAGGCCTGTATAAAAAAGAAATTAGCCAAATTTACTCACCTTTTCACCATCTCTTAGGCTATTATTTGAAGAAACTATACACTTACAAAACTATTGAGACTGGACCAGCTAAATGGAAATTTACTTTGCTCTGGTTAAACACAACAACAAGCTCTCCCGTCTGTTGTGGGTGTAATTTAAAAAAACGAGCACACAGTTTGAAAACGAAAAAGAAGCGTTTCCTTGGTGATGATTTAATAACTTACCCTAGTGCACTGTTACGAAACCCACGATGTATCAACGTGCCCCCAAATCAACTTACCCTGGTCTCCTTTAACTTATAGTAGAAAGGCTAATAAGCAACTTTTAATACGAAAAACCGATGCCTTTAAAAGTTAAACATCCATAAAGCATCGAAAGTTCAAATGTTAGCCTTAAGCAGATTTCTTCCTTGAAAGAAAAGACACACATTTACCGGGCAATTTATTAAAAACCACCACCCATCGACTTGCAAGTATGGCCTTTCGCATGTTTAGATGATTTCAAACAAAATATAAAATGAAAAATGGATATTCTATGCATGTTCACTTCAATTCAACCTCACCATGGACAAATCAAAATAATTGCCCATCAAAATTCAACAGATTTTGAGAGTGACATCAGAGTGGGCGCCAGAAGAAAAGGTGCCAATCTTAAGGAAACAGCAACCCTTTAGGGATTTCCACGGGCTCGCCGAATAGCGTGATCAAGGAAAAACCTTCACCCAAAAGCGCACCTGCGGACATTTACGGAGAGAAGATAAACGGAGTGAGCTCAAAGACAGTGCAATAACATACACCAGAGCAATAACTTTTCCACGGCTAACATTTTCCTTCTCGTCGCGTTCCTTTTCTACTAGAATGAGACAGGAAAAACCGACTCCAGCGGACGCTTAACCGTTAAGATTGGACTCTACACGACTGGAAAAGGATTGGCTGATAAAGTCTGTTTCCAACTGCTCCGGGCGATGGCGAATGTCATGATCTGGCCTCAGTCGCTTTAGACCATGGACTCTTCTTGTTTGAAAAAGTCAGTAGTGGAGGCCAATAGTGAATCTCTTCTTGGCATTGCCTGGGATCCTTAGTCAGAGTGCTAATCAACGCCTATCTGGTACCAAATATTTAAACATCATCGTTGACAAATGCATCCTATATGACCACCAACATTTCATAGTGATGGGATCTTTTAGCAGAACAATGCTCGATGTCATCAGGCCCAAACTGTCAAAGAGTGATTCGAAGAATACAAAACTGTTTTGCAATAATCGAATATTGGTCCTCACAGTATCCTATCTCAACCCAATCGAAATTTCTGGCACGAATTAAAACGGGTGGACTGACATATAATGCACTCAATTTAAAAATGTGATTATATCATACAAATCCTACATAATTACAGCAAAGAAAAACCTTACTTTCGTGTTTAAAAAATAAGAATTTTCTTTTGAAAATATTGTATACAGACTGTGCAACTTTAGGTCTGGGGAACGTTTTATAGACCTCGTGGAATCTATGTCCAGAAGATTTCAGGCAATTTTGCAGACACCCGGGTGAGAAAAACCGTATCAGGTGGGATTGCTAATACATTGGCCACTTTATGTGAAGAATAGATTAAGTTTGTATTATTACTTATGAAACTTTGAACTATTTTATAATAATCTCTAAAGGTGTTCTTTTTATGTGCACAACCTTAGGAAAATTAGAAAACTCAAATTTACATTAAAACAAAAAACAAATGGTTGATTTCTGGGAAAAGCAGCTTACTTTGCTTTCAAGAGGAATGAAGGGAACAATATAACCAACTTATGTAATTTAAGCGCAACATTCCACAAAAATGGAGAGTAATGTCTGAAATTGAAATTTTATTTATTAATATACACGATTTTTCTTTTATTAAATTTATTAAAATGTCTTCTGCGCATATCCATTTGTGACCGCAACATTTTATTCCGTGTACATTGTCTTTAAGCATGACTTTTTCAAGGTAAAAAGCAAAATATGGTGGAAAGAAGGGGCAACCTTAATATAGTGGTTCTGAATTTTGTGTTGACGCCTGAAATTCAGGGTTTTAGCGGGTAGGTGAGTGTTTGGGTAGATAGAGGGCGGTGGTTTAAATTTTTGTTGACATTAGATGAATAAGTATGACGATTATGAACATTTTGTCAACAGGGCGGTCTAAGCTTTCAGCAAACAATCCATTAGTCTTGAAGTTTATCATCCATAATCAATATTAGTCGATGGGTTTCGAGCCCGAATCATCTTTTAAAATCTGTCACAGAATGAGAAAGGGTGGGACTTAATCGCCGGGAAAATGTCTCATGCTCTGAACGTAGAAACCGCCGCGGATTTTGAAAGCTAATCTATCCTGCTCATTACCTTTGCCTTAGATTTTTTTATTGTAAAACTAAGTGATCCTTTTCAGTTTACAAGTTTGATTTAGGATAATTTTGGACGGCAACTGTGACAATATTTATTTTCTCAGTAGATATGTACTTTTAATATTTTTTATTCCATTTTATCAACAATTTTATGTTAAATTTTTATTTTGTCATTGTTATGTGCTTAGATAACAAGAAATTAAGCTTCCCGAAGAAGGTATAGGAAAGTAGCGGAAGCCCTGAGTTCATCTATTTTTACCCCTTCATCCGCACTTTTTAACCCCCAACTTTATTTTTAATCAAAAAATTGATTTTCTCGAACTTAAAATTTAGAAAACTTAGTATTTAGTAACACCCTATCTTTCGTTTTTCGTCATTTTCGATCAATGATATATTACACGCCGTATGTAGTCATAGTTCTAAAGACCAACTGACTACCACCCTCACAACTCCGACCCCACTGGGATAATTTGGCCCAAACTTCATAGGAATGTAGATTTTGTATAGAGGACTATTTTTCACTCCTTTACATACTTAAATACCACATAGATCACTTGGTCCCCTCTAACTCCCACCCCCGTAATTCCGACGCCAATGGGCCAATCAAAACCAAACTAAATAGTGAAGGTACTCGTGCCCACAGTAAGCTACACTCCGAATTTCAACCTTCTACCTCAAAAAATGCAGAAATTATGAAGGGGACGGACGGACAGACGGACATTTTGAAACCAATAGGTAGCTCTATTCTTCCGCTTCTTAACAAGGAGGCAATCCAGCTGGTTTTGCTACTCTTAGGAAATTTTAGATATAAATTTGACTGACAGCTTCAGCAATTACCATTATGCTTCCAGCCTAAAACAGCACTACGGGCTAACAATCATCTCCTACTAGTCTGTGCACTGTTTGATCGATACTCCGCCAGGCGAACTAGATAAATTGGATCTAACCATTCCTATAATTTTCATCGTCTGGGAACTATGGCTAGCACGCCTAAACAGGTCACATGGATCTGACCTTCCTCCTGCGGTCTCTGGAGAAAACCTGCCTTCAACCTTAAGAGCTTTCTCATCTGGAGTGCTCTAGGCTAAGTCCTTCAACATTCTGACATCGCTTTTCAACGTCCAAGCGTCTTTGCTTAATTGTTGGAGGCGATCGCTTCTTTTTTTTTCACATTCCCAATCGAGTTTTAATGGTTCTCCCGACCATGAACGGGCCTCGTTTAATAACATTTACCGCATGTGTACCTGAGTGCCAGTATAAGACCTTTAGAGGCATCCACTGAAGCAAATAACATCTGCTTCAGCTCCAACAGCATAAACGATGTTTAGATGATACTCTCCGACATGTATACTTCTGACAACTGGTAATGCTGTTGGACATTGACGGGTATCCTCACTTCTTAGATTCTAGTTCTCGAGTCCGCCTGGCCGTGGTTCGAATCCCGCCGTGGGCATGGATGTTTGTGTTTGTCCCGGGCTGCGTACAGATATAACCTGTTTGTGTAAAAGGCGCAAAATGACCTTAGTAGTCGACGCCTTAATTTCTAGAACCCCCCCCCCTACTTCTTAGATGTTCATTAACAATGCTATAGATCATAGATGAGTATTCCAGATCCACAATCGCATATATCAGTCCAATTTCCAATAACATTTCCAAAGTTTTGCACCCGCATGTCAGTTGGATAGCTTCTTGGTGGCCAATCATATTTTTAGAATTTGTTCGGTTTTTTTGATAAAAAAAAACCCCAGATAATAGTATTATTATAAAAGTAACGTAACATTGCAATTCAAACAGTTATTTTGAAATCTTTTATATTGTTTTGAAATTTTCTGCCACCCCGACAAAAAGTATCGGGGTCTGAATGTAAATTAGACTGTTTATTAAAATGCTCTATGTAATCTGCCAAAAGAAAGAAAATTGAACATGGTCAGTTAAATTTTTGAATTCTTTGCAATTTTTTTCAAAAAAAAATCTAACCGTTGAAATCGAATATAAGAATATTCAATAAGCTGTTATTGCCGATGCGTTTAGGTATTTTCACCATCATGTACAGGCATAAAACTACAAGTGAGGTAACAATACCGAAACGCGTCGGTAATAAATATTATGCATATTGCTATTCATAGACTATAAATTTCAATTTTCTTCTTAAGTCAATATGTTTCAATATTGACTTTCACCTTCAATAAATGCGTATGTTCAAACACAATTTCTGCAATTAAACTAAATAAGTGCAATCTTTGTCGACTATAGACGACAGACTAAACTATTTTTATATGCTGATGTATCGTTGATTTGCTGATCGTTTTCACCATTAATATTTAATAACTGCATAATGGTTAATATTGCTGTAAACATTAAAAATAATAATAAAGGAAAGGTCTAGGGATACCAATATGATAGCGTTCAATATAGTCAATGCGTTTCGAAATACATTTCATCATCAGGACAAAAAGAACTATCTAGACCCTTCCTTTATTGTTTTTAACATTAATATTTGCTACAGCAAATACAAATTGCAGAACATATACAAATACACAAGTTCTGCCAATGATACAATTTCGCGATATAAATGGTGAAAACGACTTGTTAAGCTAACTTTTTTGATTTTCCTAAACAATAAAAATTCCTTTTTCGTGTTGTTGTTTTCGTAAGAATAAAGTTTGAGTAATAAATATTTCTGAGAGACGCCGTCGAGAAACTTTACAACAAACGGGTGCATTTACAAGGGGTAATTTAAAATCTTAGGTTCGGGTCCAAGCAGGATCCTTTGTTGCGAAAGAGATACCGATTTGTATAAATTTCGCGGCGGTGGCCTGGTAATAGTATACGACGAAGTTCCTTTTATTTAGATCTATTTCTAAATTCAGACTAAATATTTAAACTTTAAAATTGTAACATTATTTACATGAAAGTTTGGATTGAGAAATATTTTGAAACTAATATTTAGCTTATGATTTGTTTATTTGTTTTACTTGTCTTTAGTAATGTTCACTTTCTGATACGGTGCATATTACTTCGAAAAAAAGTTTTCCTCTTGTGCAGAGGAAATAAAAATTAATTTTGGAATGTTTTTAATTCCTCGTAAATAGATGAAACAAAAACAGAAAATTCGATTTTAAATTTAACAAAAGCTATGCAATAACAAAGAAGACGTCTTTCTTAAAAATCGATAGGAACAGTTTCCTTAAAAAATTCTACAAACTATGCTAGTCAATGGAGATACTTTCCCCTTCAAGCAATTTGTATAACCCTTTCTGAATTTCCCTTTAGCCTTCAAGAATGTATCCTTTAACTCGACAATTCCTCTTTTTTCTTTCTAAAAGCTGAATAACAAAATAAACATGGAGTTATGACAACGAAGCTGTATGAAGCATTCTTTGGAATTTCTAATAACTGCTACACTAGAGAGACGGAATTTTAAATTGTTACAAGAAATTTTTAAGAAGCACACTCTTCTTAAATATAGTGACAGAAATTGTTGATTTAAAAAAGTTACAACTCCTCCTTTTAAGATTATATAACAGTGAGTTACGATGAGTAAATTGAACATTTTGCAAACTTCTTTTCATCAGCTTAGAATAAATAACTGTATTAGTGAGGAGAGTAGGCCGAATGTTTTCCTTGGCACTTCTGCGAAAAAACAAAAACATAAGAACCAGAGTTCACGAGAACGGTCAACAGCAACTTTTCAAGGGGAACTTAAATTTATTCTGGAAAGATATAGAGCGAGTGAATAGCGAATTAAATCTTTGTTGATATCTTTGGAGAAATGTATAAATTATAAATTTCATGTTTAAACTTTTCTAGAAGATGTTTTTGATAAATAATAACTATAAACTGGAGATGAACCTCCAAATATCAAATAATGATATTGGTTGAAAAAATAGTAGGAAAAATTCTGCGACCTGGATTCGAACAAGTTGGGCGTCGAGCATATGACACTTGAAGTTCCTGATTCGAATCCATGTCGCAGAATTTTTCCTAGCATTTTTTCAACAAATATCATTACCAGGTGTTTTGGAATTAAATTTAATATTGTCTAGAGTGAGCTAAAAGGTCTTTTTATATAAATTCAAGATCTTTAAACGAGCATTAAATAGAAATTGCTGCGTAAGATTTAGTTAAAAACGAGATATACGAAGAGAGGATAGAAATGTTACTCCATTATATTGAAATATAATCATCATTGCCATAGGAGGAAATACTTACAAGCTCTAGCGAAGCACTTCAAAATTCAAAAACCGAAAATTTCAAAGCGAGAGCTTATCGCCATTCATAAAAACGTCCCTTCGCTCCCCTTCAATTCCTCGCACAAGTTTAATAAACTCATTTTTCTATTAAAAAAATTTTGAGTGGAATTAAATGTTAGACATTGAATTTCTCATGGGGCTTCTTATAAACGATCATTTATTTTAAAGACTCAGATTCAAATTTCAAGAATTTAAATGTATGAATTATTCAAACAAGGGGCGAAATACACTGGCGAACAAAAGACAATCGACCCAGTTTACGATTTTGCTCTGGGGAGCGTCTTTATCAAATTCGCTTATAAAAAATAAAGATTTAGTTATCTGTTTAAAGCTGCATAACTAGTCTTTCCAAATGTTCAGCTAAAATACGACGGAAACTCAGTAAGTTAAAAATAAATATAGAAATGAAACAAATACGAACACTGATTTGAAAATTACTTTTATTTCTCCAAAAGGCACTGGTCTCATCGTTTCACAAGCTCCCTCAAAACCAGTAAGATAAAATTCTTTGGGCTGCTGTCTGACCCAGGCGGTGACTTCCCTTTGTACAGCTTCATCGTCGGCCGAAAGATGTTTAAGAGGACCGAACAAATGGAAGTCTTGAGGAGCAAATTCAGGATTTTATGATAAGCAGCATGTCCTTGTAATCCCAGAAGACTGTGAATATCCTCTTACTGCCAACAAGACAACTGAGATGCTGAGAAACTTCAAGTGGAAACTCCTCGAGCATACCCCGTAGCGCCCTGACCTTGCTCCAAGCGACTTCCATTTGTTCGGCCCTCTTAAACATCATCTTTCAGGTGAACACTTTCCCTACGATGAAACTGTTCGGCCCTCTTAATCGAAGCAACGATGAAGCTGTTCAAAGGGACGTCACCGCCTGGTTCAGGCAGCAGCCCAAAGATTTTATCTTACCGGTTTTGAGGGACTTGTGAAATGATGGACAGGGAGATTATGCGGAGAAATGAAAGTAGTTTTCAAATCAGTACTCTTATTTGTTTCATTTCTATATCTATTTGTAACTTACTTACTGATTTTCCCTCGTATAAAAAGATGCTCCAAAGAATTTAGGTTGAATCGATTTTTTCCTTGCCGATATAAATACGAAATGATAATCAGGTGGTTGGTTATAAGTAGGTCACTCCAAAAGTAATGCAGGTTATTTTTTTAATTAACTTTAATTCTACATCTTTGCTACTTGTACAGTATATTGAGACATTCTTTAAAAACGAATGATAATCAACAGGTGCTAGATAAGGGCTGTAAGACAGACATTGCAAAGTTGGCCACCTAAGTTTCTTGATCTCGTCCTTGTTTTTTTGACTTTCGTGTGGCCGAGGATTATCTGCAACAGCAAAACATCCTCCTTCTGCCGATGTGGTCGAACTCGATACAGTTAAGCCTTTAAATTTTTGCAGGGTTGTCGTATATATTTCATAATTAATGGCAGTTCCTTGTAGCTTGATTTTCACAAGCAGGAGTCCTTCTGAATCGAAAAAGACTGTCACCATAATTTTTCCCGTTTTGAATTTCTTTTTCTTGGGTGAGTTCCAAAGATGCCATTCCACTAGGATCAAAAGAGGTGCAGCTATATTTCACCTCCTGTCACAATTCTTGAAGTTAGTCATTTCCTACATTCTCGTACTGCGTAAAACATTCTCTGCATAGTCTTTAGAGTTTCTTTATGGTTTCTGTCACCTTTTTCAGGATTTTGCTGAAAACTATGTTACAAAAGTTCGTGGACAACGATACGGACGCAGAAATATGACCATTAGGGGTCCAGCGCCATATTGAGTCGGGTTGACTATGGAAATAATTATTTCTTTAAGATGAATGGACCCTTAATAGCCAACTTTGTCCCTTAATCTTTTATTAGATTTTCCTCCACCGAACGCACCTTGCCATTCGCAAAAAACAACGAATATTCCTTTCTTATAACGATTTCTTGATGTTTTCCAAGACAGCAAACTAAGGCTCAAAATTCTCTTCCAAGTGATCAGTGTTATAGGCGAGATGTAACTTAAAAAGTAGATTTTAAGGGTATTGGTAGAAGTATTGAGTTCATGGTTGATTTGCATGTTTAGTCAAAAGAATAATTTACAATGAAAAGCCAAAACATTATCACTCCCCCTATTTTACGAGTAAACGGGTCTCATAGGGCAAGTAGAAGGTGCCGGCTGATAGAGGTTTCAAGGAGTGTAATAACAGCGATGAAACTTTACCGGAGTATAAACTGGAAACTGAGATCCCGTTAAATCCTTAGGAATTAAATCCGAATCTTAAGTTTTAGTTTTCCTGTTGTGGTCTTTATAAATTTTCCCGTTCCACTTAGAATCATCTCTTGTGTTCCTTATACACCATCTTCATTGGCTCTTTCTGCTGAGCTCAAAGAAGAAGCCACAAGCTCCGTTCAACCGATTTCGATGGGCTTTAACACACAGGTTGGGTGCCATCAAAAAATACATCAATATGCCTTCGTTTTTTTTTAAAAAAAAAAAACGATGTCAAAGGTCATGACGCCATCGTAATATATAATATTAAGCGAAAAACAGTGGCATAACACTTAAAGCCTGTCTTTATTTTTTTAAGTCAATAAATTAAAATATTACTAATAAAGCTTCAGGTAACATCATTTTTTAAATTTTTATCACTTAAACGTTTGACAAAGTCACTCTTCAATTACTGTTTGATCTCTCTCTCCTTCACTCTCACATGTATAAGAGTACCGACACCGTAAAAAAAAATCTTCCTGAGTTAATCTTTCTCATGCGACAAACCATACAGATATATCCGTAATAATTTCTTTGTAATAAAATAATTTACTTTTTTGGCTATCCTGTATTGTTACAGGGAAACTGTCGCAATTTTTGTTACGTGTAATATGGAAAAACGCTGTGTGCAAGTTTTATAGCAGGGTTGACTACACTTAGCTGCCACTTTATTAGGTACACCTCATAAAATATGCAAATTGAGTGACTGCCTGATTTGCAAGTCACATGATCACATATCACGGTATAAATATCCTGAAGCCACTTTTCACAGTTAAGTGTGAAATCATAGCAAAAATGGGGAAAACCAGTGTTAAGACTGGCCCAGAATGAGCAGTTCAGAAACGGCGATTTTTCCTGAACTTTTCACGTACAACAGTTTCAAGGGTTTATCGAGAGTGAGTCAAGAAACAAAAACCATGTAATCATCGTGAGAGACAAGGAATATGCCTAGAACCAAGTGGCTACTCTACATGGAGTATCTGGTTTCGAGGCGGAAGATCGCGAACGCTGAAGATTCTCCACAGGACTGCTGCCCCCGCGACCCTAACGGATAAGCGAGTTTGAAAAGTAAGTATGCAAGCGAACATTTCTAAAATGTTCTCAGTACAAGACAAGAGCTATTTATGTTAATAAATTATAGCTGCAGTTGACATTTTAATTAGATATTAAGATTATCAATTTATCTTATTAAAAATAAATCTATTCTGGACAATATCAGATCTAATTTTGCCCTTGTATACAATTTTATTACTTTAAGTAACAAACTTCCACTTAACCACATATGAATTTTTATTCTTCACGAATGCACATGACGATCGAAATGCGCATTCATGAAAAATAAAAATCCATGTGTAGAAAAGTGGAGGTATATATCTGTCTCTTTCATAAGTACCTTAAGTAATTATGCACAGTAGATGTTTGCTTTCTCCTCTTAATAAACATTTATTTGGTTCCTTCTTTTTTATTTATTCAGTTTTTTTAACTTTTTATAACTTTATTGACATTCTGATGAAATAAATGAACTTTGATGTTAATCAGATAGGAGCATGGCTAAAGTAAAAGTCCTTATATCAATAAAAATGTACTTGCGACTTTAGTTACTTTGCAGTTCAAGCAGTACGCGTGATAAGATTTCTAAAATATACAATTAGTACGAGAAAAACTTCCTGCTTTTCATAGTTTCTAGAAATTCCGCTTACAATTTTTTTTTCAAAGATTTGTTTGTGCACACTAATGAATAGCTGGAGAGGAAATTAAAGAGGAAGAGAAGGCTGGAAAGGTCTCTGATTAAATTTGCTACTTAAAAATAAAAAGATTAAACTGAAGGTCACCCAAAATCCCATTCAAACATTGAGGGAGAAAGAGAAGGAGAGAAGAAAAAACAGCACAAAGATATATAGCAACTATACGTATTACAACTATACAAATTCCTGGGTTGTGTTCTTGTATTAACTCAAGTTAAATTATTCATTAGAACATAGCGATATAATAGCGCTATATTTTAAATTTGGAAGAAAATATCGGCGAAGAATAAAATATTAAAACTTACACTGATAAGGATTTCATTAAAATTAAAATTTCAAATCTTTCCCAAGACAAAAATTAAAACGCTAATTTTAAAAGGTTTAAAAGATAATTACGAGAGGCTACAGAATAGAATTTTCATCATGCTTCATGGATTGAATTATCACTAACTGGAAACCTTCATACGAAATAACCGATGTTGACATTAATCGGTTTTACTTGGTGGGAGGAGAGAAGCAATAGGGCTAATGGAATTGGATAAAGAGAGTTGAAAAGCGACCGAGTGTATCGAGTTCATTTCCGTGGTTTGTAAGAGAAGACGGTCTCCTTTGATGAAATCGACGGTGCTCGCGGCCACTAAATCCATTGTGCTGATGGCTGATAACTTTTATCGGTCACGAGAGGGTAAAACCAGCCACCATAGAGTTAATCTAATGTCAAGATAACGCACCTTTCTGAAAGGGAGTGAAGATATTATTAAAGCGTTAATGAATTCAAATCGAATAAACGAAAGAGGAAGCAACAGACCAAGTTATCTTTCTCAGGTATTGAAGAAAGTTTCCATTCGATGCTTTCAGACATTAAGGGCAAACATTCGTTTACGTATGTAGTTCCTAATTGAGTCGAAAATAATGACATGCCTGTAACGTTAATGCATCAGAAGAACATGAGTCGACAGCGGGTTAGAATAGAAACTAAAGATTCGCAAGGATAAAGTAGATAGGAAATTATTGATTTTCAAGCGTCTTTGTGAGTTTCCAAATTTGGAAACGATTTTGTGGATCTCCAAATTTGGTCCCGGCTTTAGCTCTATGGTTATTGCAAACAGAGAGATGCGGTTTGCGGCGGTGAAAAGTACATTCATAAAAATTTCTTGGTGGTCTTCCCTATTAAACCATTTCCAATCACTCTTTCTCTTTCAAAAACGAGTTGCAAGATCTCTTTCTTGCTTAAAGTACAGAAATAGACAAACTTCAGGCGCTCCACTTTTTCACAGGATGATTGAATCGCCATTAAATTTTCCATATTGGTGGCAAACTGAATGGTATAGATGGAAGGATTTTTTTTGTTCGTTTGTTCGTTTGCTTGCTTGTTTTTCAAAGAAATTATTATTTAAATAACTGCATTTAAATATTTCTTTACTATTTTAACAGGAAAATAAACAGAAACTGAGATCACGTACAGTATTTGTCGAAAACATGAAAATAATCTTTCTGTGTAAAAGAGTTTTCCCCCAAGTATTATCAGCGTTAATGAGGAATGTGACTGAATTTATCGTTCCTAAAAATTTTCAATTATTTTATGTCAAATAAAAATTTATACATTAAAAAGTCTAGTTATCATGGATAAATCCTTAATTAATTAGGAGTTATGATAGAGGGGGAACAAATCACGCAGAGTAACGTATTAATGAACTTTTAATTATGTTTTTTTTTGAGCTGAATTGGAAGACATACAAAGTTGGTAATGTTCTTGGCTTGACAAAGGAATGAATAATAATTAAAAAATGAAAATTAATTATAAAATTATATAAAGTCAATGTCCGGGTTAATGATAGGCCTACAATTGTCAACTATTGGAAACGTTACATAAACTGCTAAGCAGAACATTTAAGCTTTCAAATATTAATAATTTTCGTGGTCTTGGAAGGCGAATCCGATGCACTAGGTGAATATAGTACAATTTCACAGACCGCGTCGTGGATACCGGAATCTTGCCAAAGACAGGTGAAGAGAACAGGTTCTGGAGCTACTAGAATGCGTGGGAAGATATTAATACAGTTAAATATGCCAACACAACAATCACTTAGGTAGTTATCTAATATTAGAACTAGGTGTGCTAAGAAAACTCTCTTACTGGCTAGCTTATCTAGGGAAAGCAAGGAGCCCCATGGTCACGTGACTTAGGAGACCCCCCCCTTTACCTGCAATTTCCGTAGATATCTCCGGAGCTGCCGAATCCCTCGATGAACCAATGTCGCTCGACGTATGCCCGCAATGGCTTTTCCGTGCGGCATAGAAGAATCGTGTGTGACGAAATGCCGGAACGGTTGGCTTCCCTCTCCGACGCTGCGTACTCGCAGTGCTGTCTCCAATTATTGGTTGATTCGGGTTCTCGTGGCGAACTCCTCTTCAGCTAATTTTCCCATAACGATCTCCATTATTCTTTCGTCGTAACGGGTATCTTCTGTTAGCGTTGCCGTCCGCTCCTTCTTCCCCGGTGAAGCCTTTTCGTCTTCGGAGCTTCTTACTCGTGACGCCTTTCTCCTGTCGACCCTTGGTCACTCTCACCAACTCGTGCATCCGGACCTTTTCATTCCTCGAACCTCTTCCTTTCGATCCGATATCTCTTCTCACGTTTTCCTTCTCCCCTCCTTTCGGCGACCCTTCGAGTTTCGCTCGCCGACTTTCCCTTTTTCTCATTGGCTGTTTCATTTTCTTTTCCGCCAATGGGGTTTCGATCATGCTATTCTCAGCGGCGGGGGAGGGCGATTGAGAAGAAGCTGCTTGGTCTTTAATTCCATCTTTCCTAACATCTTCTGACTTCTTCTGGCTTCTTCTTTTCGCCTCATGTATTTGACACTAGTAAATGGCACGTTTGGAACTGTATATGCGATTAAAGAATTTCAGGTACACTGGTTGTTTTTCAAGGGAAGTTTAATAAATTGAGTTTATTGAAAGAGCTAGTATCGAGTTTGAAATATCGAATCGTATTACTGTTCAGTATCGTCAGTTCCCTATTACACTTGCCTTCGCCATAGGCCAAGGCTTTTATTTCGTGTTCTAATGCTACTAGGTGCTATACTGCTTATACCGTTGTGTGTCGAAAGGCGGAAGCGGCAATCTTAAGATACCAAGATCTGTGCCACTCATAGGAATCTGAAAAACAGTCTGGCAAGATGGCGGCGCACTTCCAACAGTATACCAAGCAAGAGCAGCGAAGTAATATGAGATTTCTTTTACCGAAGGCATAAAACCTAAAGAGATTGGTCGTCGGATGCAAGTTCAGTATGATGGGTCGTACATAAGAGAATAAACTGAGATGTTCAAGAACGGCATCATTAGTATGGATTAAATACCTCTCGTATGACGTTACTTAGAATTCGCATGTTAATTATCTTTCCATTTCTTTAAGCCGTGGCTCGGCATCATATCCCGAGTTCAGTTTTTTCCTTGATTGACATCTACTTTGCATTCGTTTACCATTAACCTGTGTTATTGTATTGTGGTTTAGGGTAATAGAACAAATTATAATCTAGAAAGGCTCACAAAAATCCTGAAATGCTTTATTTGGACCATTTTTTCAATTATCTAAGTCAGCGTCAGTATTTCACCCATTTTCTGTCTCCGCGGATGAAAAAACGCGGATTATCAGTGTTGTCAACTTAGCGGATTTTACACAAAAATTATGTAAAAAACGCTAGAATCCGCTAAAAAATCCCTTAAAAATTACATTGAAACAATAGAATCTAGCAGATTTTTAGTTCGGTTTTAGCGGGGGAAAATTTGTTTGAGTTGGCAACGCTGCTCCGTATTTTGTTCAATCGTCTAATCCACTTTTAATAACCAATCTCTTAATAGACCTCTTTTATTTAATCCGCCATTGTACCTGTTCATGCGCGAAGCAGGCGGGAACAGGACTTTGAAATGGACTACTATTTGAAAATAAGTACGTTTATAGAAAAAAACAATAAAAAATAAAATTAATATTCACATCCAAAATAAAAGCAAGTGTTTTCCAAAACGAAGTGTCTCCAGTCCCGGTACCGGTAACCGAACAGAATTTTCGCTGGAACCCGGCACTGATCCCTGATTGGCCAGTTCAGTCACGTGACGACACGGCAGCCGGGATCGGCCATCATCATCGCGTTGCCAACTTACCGATAAGAAAAACAGTTACAAAATGAAAATAGAGGGCTCCAGCAAAATTCTGCTGGGCCAAGAATTCATTAAAGAATTGGAAAAATAAATTGAGTACAAGAAAGACAAGTTCATTAAATTGTGGAAACGTGATAGGAGAAGGGTCAAGCGATTCTTCCACTACCTTCACATCTATGGTTTGCTGTGATGAGCTAAGTCGTGATTCCACATTCACAAGTATAACTGTTGATTGTTACTTTCTGAAATCAGTGATTTTTACCTGTGAACGTAAAATCGCGACTTGTTTCTTCATGCGACTTAGACAAATGCTGATGATGATTCCTTAACGAATGTTGCGGCGAAATAGGCATTCTTTATTCAGAAGTGCAGAATTTGCAAATAAATGATTGCGTACCCGTTGTTTATGAACTACCTTTTTCTCTGAGCTTCGGCTAGTAAAGTGATGGCTGTTTATAAACAATAGGCTGTTTGTTTGTTTTTTATAGTATTGCCTTTTTTAATTTTTTTTCCCGTTAGACACACGCCCTTGGATACCAAGGTCCGAGTGTGTAAAATAGCTGCTCCTCCAGTATAAATTTATTAGATGAAATTAGATTAATAATTAGAGTTACAGAGTGATTAGGTTTATTGGCTATTTTATTATTTTTAAGTTCTTTTTTAAGAGTTGTTACATGGTCGTGGTTTATTTTTTTAATATTTTTTATTTTAATTTTAATTTAATTTTCAATTGTTTGATGGAATTCCTCGGATTCTCTCGTTTCGGCTGCCTGCGCTGTTTCCTTTTCAACAGTCCTATTATATTTTTCTCTGTCATTTTTCAGCTTGATGTGGATATGATGGATCTCTTCCTTTCAAGTTTTTGCTTGTGCAAGTCGCCTCTAGTTCACTTGAGCTCAGCAGAGGCGATCAGCAGGCGATGAGCCTGAAAGACAGTCTCGAGATCGAACGTGAGACTTCGCGAGATTTTGCGCTCGCTTGCGCTAGTGCACGCTCGCTCATCCGGAGCATGCGCAGTTTTTTGTTTGCTCACTCAGTGGTAGCGCAAGAGGAATTTGCGGCGGCCCTAAACGCTCTTTTTCTCCGTTTTGATGCTGTGCAGAAAAGCTAATATTCATGTTTCCAGGCGGGACTTTTGCACAGATCCCAAGGTCTTCAACAACGCTGCATAATGTTCTGGTTAATAAAGGTTTATAAAATGAAAAAGCGGCAATGGGAAGAACACACACAACAATATCAGCGGTATCGGGCGTAGATTGTTGCGTGTACATTTTAGTGTCTACTACCGGAAATTGCTTTGTACCTGCTTCTCCGGCGCGTTCTGTAAACTCGAGTCCAATAGAATGGCGTTTTACTAAGTAAAAGGGTTACAAAGCGTCACTTAAGCTATTTCATCTTTTTACAACGCTTATATAACTTTCACCATGTTTGGGTCATGTTTGGTGGATGAAATCTTGTAATCAATATTTCAACTCCTTCCACTAATCCGATCTTGCGTTTTATACACATACGTAAAGTCGGTAGCAATGCGTGAATCAAAATAAATTTTCCAGGAAAACTCGTGGAAACTTCGTGAAAAGCTGGAAAAACCGTTCAACATTTAAAATTAATCAAACTAAGCGTTGTATTTTGAAAAGGTTTTTTCATTCGCTTGTCTTATTGATGTGGATGTATTTGCTGAGTGTTTAAAAACCTAGATACTTCCCGTCAACAGGTAACATGGAGATGAAGATAGCGAATACACATGTTCAAAAACAGAGACTGCTAATTTTTAAAAAATTTTAAATCGAATTTTTTTCACTAATAAACTACTTTGCTAAAAAAAAAACTGTTTATAGAATTTTAAAACATTTTTAAATTTTTTTATGAAATTTAATTTATCGAAACATGAATTAGCAAATCAGGAAATAGAAAAAGTTATAGTTTAAATTGCAATGAACGAAGGTATATTTTATACCCTATACAAAATAAGTATAGACTACGAGCGATAGGTGGATAGCCAAGAAATGCAAACGGGATATTTAAGCTTTACTAATAATGTTAGTGTTAATGTAATCAAAACTTATATCGTTAATATGATTAGAAAGTATTACTTATGAGTTATGACAGTCTTTACCTGCTTGGTAAATCCTGCAAAGTTAGTAACTTTTGATAAGTAAAAGGGCTCATTTTAGAATTTTTTTCATATTTTATAGTATATGTTGTCACAGTTCTTCAATTTTACTCTTCGTCGAGCTTCGAAGTATCTCTTCGTTACTATGCATTTAAATGATCTGTTTTTAAACTCAAACGTCCTTTTTTCAGTCGCTATATTATACCTTAAAGAACATCGAAAATTTGAAGCAGTTTTTCAGGCTTCTAAAACTGCAATAAAGAGAGCGTGAAATTGAACAATACAAAAAAAAATAAATTTGGAAGAGTTTTAAAGACATGTCTGTATTTTTTTCGAACAGCAACTTTTACTCGAATTACACCAAAGAAGGTTAACGTGGGGTAAGATGTCAATCTTAGAAAGAATTGGATGAATGCTTACAGTAATCCATTATTCGCATACTCGGTTTGATGAAAAACTTAATGGGAAAAAGACAAGATATGCGGCATTCTTTTTTCCAACACTGATCAATTTATTGCTTAATCAAGAAAGTAATCTCCACTATTACATAAATAGCCATGCTCATAAAATTTTTGGGCTTCATACTTCTTTTTATAAAAAGAAAGAATGATTCGAGGAGATTGTCAACAACCCAATCCATTCCTTCACTTGTTCCTCTGTTCAGTGTCTCTTATCGGAAATGAAATTCTTCAGAGAATGGAAAAGACGAAGAAATCTGAAGGAAAAAAATCAAGCGAATAGAAAGATTGTTCTCATTTACTTTCTAGAGTTCATAAGCCCACAATACTGTCGCTTATGCATGCAGTGCTATTTTTTGCTTTCTATACAAAAGACAAAGAACTTTCTTTATAAAGAACTTATCATAGATGAACATCTTTCATCGTCATATTATAGCTATGAAATGATTTTAATTGGGTTATTTTTACCATACACGCAGATTTTTTATTGCTTATGAATCAACCTCCTATAAAATTAGCGTTTCCGTCATTTACTTATAAATATTCAACCTTACTACAAAATTTTATACAAAGCAAAAAAGAAAAATAAGATCGTCAATAATGCATCAAGTTTGTTGTATTATATATAAACAATCGGAACAGCACCACCATCTTCGGGAAAAGCTACGTCCATTCGATAGATATGATGGGAGAAAAATTAATCGGCTTTTGATTTCGTTTGAACCCCCTTTAATTCTTTTCCTAACTATGTGAGTTGGTGCGACCTCGTTCATGCTATTGTGAAGCAAGCAATTGGCGATGGAGCATGCGCACTATTCTAGTTACGTGATCTTTTCCGCCAATAGTAATCATCAGCCGGGGCAGAAACGGCTTGGCTCGTTGCCAGCTCGCGCTTTATTTAATGACTTTAGAAAACTTAGTGAATGTTACTCGCTCGCCCTCTCTCTCTCTCTCTCTCTCTCTCTCTCTCTCTCTCTCTCTCTCTCTCT
>JAHWFO010023306.1:2689860-2775871 GCA_023313115.1 Rhysida immarginata
TCTCTCTCTCTCTCTCTCTCTCTCTCTCTCTCTCTCTCTCTCTCTCTGTTGGTGTAATTGATATTTCTTACGATGGAAGGAAGGAAAGGGTTCGCCATTTATACTTAGTAGCAATGAGGATGTAATGCGATAACTTTGAATTTATGAGGTTGCTTCGACAACTACCGTTGTCAATGGAGCGGACCACCTTATCTGCACTTCTCGTCTCCATGAGATAAGTGTCTCGACCGAAGGTCAGGATCAATAAGTACGAAGGAAATAAACATTAAAATGCTTCGTCTATATGATAAGTCTTAATTGTTCTACATACTTAGCATCAAACAAGAATCATCGATTTTAAACTAATTTTATAAATACATGGCATTATATTATACAATTAAGGGAAAAATTTATAAAATATAATCAAGGTTCTAAATAATTAATCTATAAATTTAATGACTGTTTTAGAATATCGTGAAATTTTCCGAGCAGTTGTACGATTCTAAATTATTTGCATCACTCTCTCTGCCTTCTAAACTTCTAATGATTTAATTTTTTTTTATCAAATACACATAATTTCTTTATTTTATTTATATTTATTAGAGTTATATAAATTCATATTCCAACTTTTTACTTAAATGTTAACGATTAAGATTTTAAAATTTAAAATTTTAATATTTCAAATAAGGAAGCTTTATATAGAACGCCAACCTAAAAATTGTATCTTATGAAAGTAATGCACATTTTCTTAAATTCAATTTTCGTACACTACAAGCTTAGTAGAATCCTTCTAGCTTGTACAGTACAACCTCGATAAATCGAATCTCAAGGAAAGAGCAAAATGCTTCGATTTATTGAGGTCTTGTCAGATTACTTCTCAGAGACGAGACGGAGTCGAGCCAAGAGAAGCAATCAAACGAAGCTGAACACACAGGTACAGCAACATCGAGCGGGGTTAGTAGAAGGGTGGGTGGACAACGGCGAACTACCTTCCCCCCTTCTAGGCAATTTTTTAAACAGCCCCGAAGGTTCCAGAGGCAGGAGGGACGAAGCTCACTGGCTGCTAGTTTTAATATGCAAAGCGGGCTAATTAAAAAGCCAAATAAAAGAGGCAGCAACAATCGAGGCAGATCAAGAGTTTCCGAGATGAACGGACTCCCAGGCAGGGTTGCCAACTTACTGCCTACCCGGGTGGCCAAAGCGGGTAGGTGTCGGGAGTTAGCTTCCGACCAGCGAAAGCTGTGGGCCAAGTTCATGTTGCCTCGTTAGAGGTGTTTAAGTTTTTTACGTTGGGTGTAGCATAATGCCATCTGTAAGATCTTTTTAGGCAATACCATCTGCCTCTCCACTTCAAAAGTGGGTTGCCAACTTACCGGTTTTTAGATGGGAATATTAATTGTTGGATATTGTTATAATACAAGCTAAACAATGCACAAATGTAATAATTATTACACGATTGGCAACGCTGCTCCCAGGACGGAACGGATGCAAGGCTCACGATGGAAAGAAAGGCCTCATGGAAGACGGACAGGACTCCAGACAAGAGGTACGAACGCCCCGCACGAACTTAGGTCCAAGGAGCCATGTAAGCCGCCTTCTTTACTAAATAGCGTGAAGCATAAGTGTTCCAAAGCTCATCGAACTAGAAGTCCGCGTCGGATAGGACGGAATTCGACGACGCCCGCCTCGAGGAAGGAGCCGCAGCAAGCCGAGAAAGCTCCGACCGAGCGAACGCAGGGCCCTTCGAGACTGCCGAGGTTTCAGCAGAGGAATCCCCGCGCCCGTAAGCTGAGACGACCGAGAAGGCATCCGAGGAACCCCAGACCCAGCGAATCCGCCAAGGATTTTATGTCCATACGTACTGATCATCAGACAAGCTATAGCCTTAAGCAATCTGAACAAACTGTAAATGAATTTACTGTGTGTAATTCTCCACAAGATAGCGATCCTCTTGATACCAAGACTGACCCGGACGTACAGCGCAGGGAAAGGCATGGCCGTACGGATTTAGAGGCCGATAGCTCGTGCTTATCCACCCCGCCACACGCCACGCCAGCTCAAGAGGACACGAGTGACCAGGAGGGTGCAGAAACCCCCATTCAAACGCGCTTTGCTTCCTCGGTCTTCCGGTCCTGTAAGTTCCCATTAGACATTAAGCTAAAAATTAAAGTGCTTCATAAACTCTTGCCATAAACCTTAACTGAATTTATCAAGCTCCCCGTGACGGGCAGGCGAGGAGCAAGTTTAGTGTTAATAGGCATTGATTCAATTAATTGGAGTAGTAATCTTATTCTCTTATTATTTCAGTCCCGCCGTTTGAGCTCCCAAACCCGATTGGGTCGACGTGCTCAGGATTAGCTATGTCCGAATTTCATTATCAGGTTACTTACCTCATTCCCCACTTCAGCATCTCGTCCCAGCCAGGTTCGACTACGAGTAGGCGTCAAACAGGGCAACGACCTCCAGCCGATTGTATCAGTGGCCCAGGACTGGCCTAAAGCATACCTATGTTTAGTCTACTAAGATTATCAGTTTTCAAATGAATTTAAATGTAACTCATTCAATTTTCAATGAATTTATTAAATTTATTGGATCGTAATCCATCTCACAATCCTTTCCCTTCTCTGACACTGATTAATGCCAGCCTCTGGGGAGATAGGTCTCTGCTTATTCACAAAAGCCTATCCTAGCATTGAAAGTTCGTGACAGGTCTTCAATTTATCGAGGTTAAGTAAAATAAAATTCGAATTAACGAGGTTCGAATTAAAAATTGTACATTTATTTTTGTCTATTAGTCCGGATGATTATTCAAATTTATTTCAATTTAGAATGCAAATTATTTGGTGGGACGATTATTTGGCCAATTGGAATAGAGTACGCTTGTAAAGTCAATTAGAACTTCTTATGAATGAAAACCAATCAAAACTGCTTATGAAACTTCTAACAGGGAAAAGATAAACTGGCATCAATCCGGGCTGACAAAATTCGATTTGTGGGCGAATTTATTTGCGTTGACTTCGATTTATAGAGGCTTACTTTCCTCAAAAAAATTCTATTTAGGAGTTCTAAGCAGTCGAATCACATTAATGTGAACACCTGTTAATATCCGGAATAACCACCATGTGCAGCTAGAAGAGCGGCTAGAAGGGCTGGGAGAGACTTTATAAGATGCTGGAAAGTGTTCACAGGGATATTAAACTATGCTGATTGCAGTTCAGTTGACAACTGTTGGAGGGTGCGATGAGGAGAATCCATGGAGCGAATAACCCGATCGAGGTGGACCTATGGATGCACGATTGGGTTTAATACCGGGGAATTTGGGAGCCAGGGAAGTCAGTAAAGTCTTCTCCGTGCTCTTCTAGCCACTCGCGTTTAGTTCTAGCTGTACGAGATGCCATCATGCCCAAGAAAAACAATGTCAGCAAGGATCGATACCCTAAACCCTTTCGTTTAAAAGTTGTAGCTTTGCTTGTGTTTGGGGCCTGTGGGGCTCTGCTGGGGCCTATATTACTCTTTTTTGTTTATTTGCAATATTTTTTTAGTACCACACTCTGAATATACAAAATTTCAGTCATATGACCAAAGTTGATCAAGCAACAATCCAATCTTCATTGTTTTCAACAAACGAAAAGTCACTGATTGTTGAAATCCAAGATGGAAACAATGAAGATTGTATTATTGCTCGATCTACTTTGGTAATGTGACTTTTTAGTGCCCTGGCCTGTCTTTTTCGTAGGCTACGATCGATACGTACTGACGTATTAAATCTATTCATATTGCCATTCACAATGACGAGTGCACACAGATTATGCCACGAAAACATTCCCCAGACCATAAGGCTGCCTCCCCCAGCTTGTTGCCGTCCACAAATGGTTGAAGGGTAAATAATTAAATATAGACTGGAGATAACCTCCAAACATGATGTGTAATAATTTTTCGATGGTTGAAGGGTGTTTGTTTTTTGACGTTTCTCGTCATATGCGCCAACGTCCATCCGTCCGATGGAGCAAAAAACATGATTCATCTGAGAAGGCAACCTTTTGCCAATCAGTGGATGTCCTGTGTCGATACTGCCTCTTCCGCCTATGCACAGTCGTTAGCATAGGTGCTGTCACCATCCGTCTGCTGCGGAGCCCCATACGCAGCAATATTCAATTAAACTGTCTTTCGGGACCCACTTACGGTAACCCCCTGGTTCATTTGGGCAGTTAATTGCGCCACTGCAGCACATCGATTCGCTCGAACGCACCGCCGCAGCCGCCGTTCCCTCTTTCATCTATGGCTTATGGAGCACCACAATTTTTACGTCGCTTATTTTCTGCAATGCCAATTTGGTAGACTTTTTCCACAGCAGCATGCAAACAGTTCACAAACTCTGAAATGGAGTTTCTGAAATGCTGCCACCCTTGGCTTAATAGCCAATAATCATTCCTTTTTGTACGTCAGATAAATCACTCAGTTTCTACATTACACATTGCATACCTTTTCAAACAAGACATTGCATTACAACAGTATATACTCAGCCAACTGTTGATGACACGTCATTTATTGCCTCGTTTATTTAATGCCTTCTGCGATTGATTATTTAGTTCTGACATCACAAATAGGTGATCACATTAATGTGACTCAACTGTTTATTACTTCGAATTATAGAGGTAGCGGAGCGGAAGGGAACAGACTGACACTTCGAAGGGATGAATTCGATTTATCGAGGAGGTGCTACTGTATAGTGATGTATAGGTGTATACTCTTCGAGTACTCGATACGGGAACTATCGAGTATTTGTAAAAAATACTAGATAGTAGTATCGATACATTTAGGAAAAGTACCGAATACCTAACCTAATCTGCACGTAAAATATTTCAGAAAGAAAACAGTACCGTAAAGTAAAAAAAATCAAAGTAACTTACATTTACAAAAATTTTAGAGAATTTAGAATGAATTAGTGCCAAAATAAACAGTTCTCATGAAGGCCGCTGCGATTGACGTGTTCAAAATCAATGTGCTCTTATAGAATTCCTATGTCGTCAGAATGAGACAGTAGGAAACGCTCAGGAGAGGTTGGAAAAGGTATATGGAGGCATTACGATTAGTCGATGGGCGCACTTATTTTAATTCACACTAACACGGGAACCCCACATAGCCTATCCGCTTTAACAATGGAGTCTTTGTAGGGTTATGTATGCTCAAATTTTTTCGTTTTCGCGGTTTATTTTGAAAGAAACAAAATGTTGCACTCTCTTATTTTGCAAACATCTATAGTAGCTTCAGATGAGTTACATATTTCAATATGGTGGAAATCTGTGACATTAATGTTCGAGGGATTCCCTTATAAGTTTATAGTTTATACTATCAAATTTTTAAATCAAAAATCGATTTTATCGAATGTAGTATTAAGAAAATAGAAATGAACTGTACCTTCTTTCGTTTCTCATCAATTTCGATCGAATTTGTAAGGACTACGTGACCAGTATCTCTACATATCCGATCCCATTGAAATAATCCAGCCCAAATTTCATAGTAATATAGATCTTGGCTAGATAGAATATCCATACCAAATTCACTCCTTTACATAGCACTAACTGGATCGTCCCTTATAACTCTCAACCCCATAACTCCGACTCCACTAGGCCAATCAAAACCAATCTAATTAGTAAGATAGGACATGCACATGGTAAGCAATATTTCATTTTAACCTTCTACGTCAAAAAATGTAGAAAATATTAAGAGACAGACAGATGGACTTGGTAAAAACCAATAAAGAGCTCCAATCTTTCGCTACACAATAAAAAAATTTGAGTTATTAATTTTTCTTTCTTTTTGAAATTTATTATCGTGTTTTACAATATTTTAACAGTGCCTTTTTCATAGTTTTCCGTTTGTACCTTTGTTTTTTCCCCTATGCCAGTTCTACCGAAGTAGAAAATGAACCCTTTCACCAGCTCACGCGAAAACCGCTACTGTCACCATTTGTCGATTATAAACGATATCAAAACTTTCCTCATCCACTTATGCATTTCATCTTTCTCGCTCACTGCACTAATCTCGCGAGTGACCTCAGAGTTATAAGTAAACTAGTTATTTCGCTAAAGACAAGTTTAAAAACCAGGTTCAAAAATACTCAATACTGCCATCCGATTTTCGTATAAATACTCGATAAATTAATTGCTACTACGAGTATCGATATCTTAAAATACTCGATACTATCGGTATCGGCACATCACTAGTACTGTACTAAAATTTAATTAAACCGATATTGCTGGTGACGCATTCATAGCCACCATGAAAGCCGCTACGATTGATCTGATCAAAATCAATGTGCTGTTATAGAATTCCTATGTTGTGAGAATGAGACAGTAGGAAACGCTCATAAGAGGTTGAAAAAGGTATATGGAGAAATTACGATTAGTCGATGGACGCACTTATTTGAAGAAAGAAGGCACACTATTATTCGTAATTCTCCTGGCAAGGCAAATCAAACGCACCGACAATGTACAGCGCCTAAACATTATGATTTTGGAGGCCATGCATATAACTTTGAAAAAAAATGTCACTCCCCAATAAGGAATGAGTAAACAAGTGTATGCAGAAATTGCAACAGTTAGGATTGAAAAAGGTTTCTGCCAGATGAGTTCTGATGATATTGATAGATAAATATTAATTTATTTACCACTTTTCTTTCTTCAATTTCGCAAAAATTACTAATACCTAATTAGCAAAGCTGAGGCCGGCAATCAATAATTAAATAAATCACTGATGGTCTGCAGAGAGCACTTTACACCATACGAAAATGGCGGAGATGACTTTTCTTGCAAGAACTGTGACAGGAGATGAAATATGGCTGCATCATTTTGAACCTGAGACGAAGAAGCAATCAATGGAGTGGTTTCATGCGAATTCGCCCAAGAAAAAGAAATTCAAAAAACGTGGCCCTCGGCAGAAAAAAATTATAGTACCAGTCCAAAGTGACGAATGACTTTTGGGTGAAAAGTCCTGGCGCTTAGACTTGATTGATACGCATAAGAAATGTTCCATCGAATGTCTTTCAGTGCAGATTTCAAATTAAACAGATTCCAACTTCTGGTAGCAAATGCCTCCTTCGCTAGTCTTCTGTCAACTTTTGCTATGGAAACACGGTAGTCTGACCTAACCCGGAATTATCACTTGACGAAGACCACCGTCTTGGAACCGAGTACTCGGGCATGCAGTTTTCGTACACATTACTTTTACGGCGTTAGATTTCGCCGATATGATTTGCGGCTTGTTGTTCTCTAGATTGCTCTTTTAAAGTTAGGTCAAACCCAATTTAAAAAAGAATAAACAGAAGAGGAAACCTTCTTATTTATCATTGCATCTAAAGAGAATTTCTATCACAGAGAACGAAGATAATTCAAAAGATTTTTAATGTGAACAGAGTCGAACGATTTTTGAAAATCAAAGTAAATGTGACAGGCCGTTTATGTTAGTCCGTGAATTTAGGTTAAGTTTGTTAATAGTTTTTATACCATTATAAAACTGTTTTATAAAAATCCTACTGCCATACTGAACATACTGAACGAAAATGAAAATGTGTACGGATTTTGGAATCGGAATAAATATAATCTTATTTTAAGTTGTAAAATAGTGTGTAGACTTGAATAGATACCCAACCGGCTCCAACAAAGCCGAAAGAAATCCCTTGAAAATGAAACCCGGATTTCCGGAAGGTTCAATATACATATTTATAGCCTTTGACTCGGGTTGCAATTTTCAATTTTCTATAGAAAATGGTAATTTTTAATTGAAAATCTTCATAGTAAATTGAAACTTTTCAGATTGTTAAGAAGATTTTCAATCAAAAATTCTCACTATTCTACATTGCTATAGAAATAATGAACATTATAAGCAGAGTCTAAGACTATATTTCTCCTTCAAAAAAGTGAAAACCATATATTGCTCATGTCTGCTTCTTGTTCATTAATTTGATTTATTTAATTATTCTATTTTATTTTGACATTTTGAACTTCTTCACGCGTGCATTGTATTTTTCCATCGGCTTTAACTTAAGCATAGAATACGTTTTCCGAAAAACTCCGTCGGTAGATTTAGATTGGGTCAGAGACGTTGTCACATTCAGAGACTTCATAACATTCAAAATTGTTTAAGCGCCCTAATATTTGAGATAACCTTTTAGACACTTCGAATTTCTTCCACGAAATCTTAACGTATTCATAGCATAAGCCTTTTGAAGACTTACTTTGAGTGTTTGTGTTGATATTTTATTAAAATTTAAAATTGGGTCTCGGTAGCATGTCTATTGATATTCTGTGTAAACCAAAAAATTCGCGTTTAAGGGATTTTTCTTGTTCAGGAATAAAAAATAAAAACTTAGATTTGAAAAACTAAATTTTAAATTCAAATAGATACTGTCATTTATTTGCTTGTCATTGGAGCTATAATAGAATATTTTATCACTCAACCTGATGCATTTAAAAAGATTGGAATAGCAAAGCAGTATTTGCAAATACCTAAAATCTCTATCTATAATATTCATTATCCTTAAACTATTCAGAAAATAATTAATATTTTATTATGACAAACTACAGTTATAAAAATGAAATGAGCAGATTAAATAATGTTATAACTTTAGTTGTTTTTCATATACGTCGTTAAAAATATGCTACTTTTATGATAGATCCAAAATATATATATTTTTTTACATTATTGATTTATCGTTGCAACATATATCATATACGTTATTACAACGAGCAGCTTTGCAACTTTTACCTCCCTCATCCTCATACACAAGGGCTTTCTTTCTTTTTTACTTTTTCTTCCTTCCAAAGCAAACCCTGGCAGCTGTTCCCTTCGTCGAAAATGGTTTTCGATTTTAAAACATCAGCCAATTTATCATAGACGCCTTTGCCACCGATGAGCCTGCGCAAGATAGTAACAAATCTGAATTTATCATATTGTCTTTCGCAAAGAAAGAGAAAAATAATTAGTTGGTATATTAACTTTATCCTTTTAATCAAGCACTTAAGAAAATGGAACGATAATTATCTAAAGCTTAAGAGTTACATACTGTATTCGTTACATTTACAATGATCGCATTTTAAACAAATATTTGTAAGTTGTCATTTCTTAGCTACGGTATGCATCTATACTGTTGCGTTCGATCATTTATATATTGAGTTGATCAATCTTTTTACTTTTTTGGATGCTCCATTACAATTAAAAGATAGAAAACAGGAGAATGGTTGATGGAAAATTTTATGGCCACATTTCGGGATTTTCCATGGCTTTGAAGAATTCTGAGAAGGAGGCAATTGAGTAGATCCAGTTTTGACGTATAATATAGGTTTTTCCTCCTTTAGCCATAAAAATATTGGAACGATATTGATGAAACACTTCAATACCGTGACATTACTTTATGGTTAAGAGGCAAAACTTGTATGTCAGAGCTTCACACAGTCAATTACCTTGTTCTCAGAAATCTACAAAGCCCATGGAAAAATTTCTAAAAATCTACAAAGCCCATCTACAAAATTGCACACCCCTTATCGGTCAAAGAAAAAGGGATCTTGCACGGCATTGCTCAAATGGAATTATAGATGAACCCTAACTGCGCATATTTTCGTAGATACTTCATCATTATAAATACAAAAAAACTCAACTAAAGTGTTCCTGATCACCTCTATGTCTTTTGCATAGCGCGCGGCTGTTTTTCGACCAAGACCTTTAGTGGTTTTTTCCTACGTATTTTAATGGATGCATGTGTGATATAAAGAAATTGCTATTCATAAACTCGTACTTCAAGTAATAACAGAGAATAAGCTGCCATGGGCAAAATTTAATACTATTTCGAAAACTTCATTTTCCAAGAAGGAGGTGCTGAAGAAAATGCCTGTAGCTTATTTCTTCAAATTAAGCTTCTGAAATAGAAGGCAGATTCAAAAGTTCGTATCCGATTTCAAAAGGCTGTATTTATTGTTAGAATAAGGATAGAGATATGCGGTAAAGTATAACATATAGTCGTATCATCTTGTTTCGAGATGGTGATTACAGGTGTTCAATAGCAAACAGCGTCGCAGAACACACAAAACAGTCTTTTGGGCACCCCTGGCCCACGGCTGGCACGACAAGTAGACTGGCCGACCTAAGAATAATCCGCTTACAGAAACAAACCTTCTTTTGAAACGTTTGATGCCATTTTCTAATGCTCTTAGCAGCAGAGGCCTCTTATACGAAATTCGCGCTGGACGGTTATCGCTGAAGTGGAGGACGCAAAACACTTTCTGCTGCTGGGTGCCATATCGAAAACGACTGAGAGTGGGGAAACTTCTATCGTATTCCACAACACATTTGATTATCGTCTCTTTTCAATGATCGTCCGATCGTTCAGCTGATGTCAACGGTTGCGTAGTTATAGCACTTTGAAATCGAGTACGGTCTTTTGAATAACCCCACATTCCTGCATCAGGAGTTTGTGTCTTAATGTTCATACATCTTAACAAGAAATTAATCTCCTCAAGAAGGGTATAGGAAAGTAGCGGAAGCTCTGAATTCATCTATTTTTACCCCTTTATCTGCACTTTTTAACCCCCTAATTTTTTTTCTCAAAAAATTGATCTTCTCGAACGTAGTATTTAGAAAATATAAAAGAGCTCTATATTCTTTCCTTTCTCATCATTTCCGATCGAATGATATATCACATGCCATATGTTGCCTTAGTTCTAAAGACCAAGTGATTTTCACCCCCACAACTCCAATTGGGTCCACTGGAACTATTTGGCCCAAATATCAAAGTAATGAAAATCTTGACTAGAGGAATCTGCATATCAAATTTCACTCTTTTAAAACCTAATTACCACGTAGATTACTTGCTCTCCTCTAACTCTCATTCCCATAACACCAACCCCAGTGGACCAATCAAACCAAACAAAATAATGAAATAGGACATGCCTGTGATATGCTACGGTCTAAGTTTCAACTTTCTACGTCAAAAAAATGTGCAATAACTGAAGGGGGACGGATAGACAGACAGACGGACATTGTAAAACCAGTAAGTGCTCCATTGTTCCGCTACTTAACAATTAAGATTCATTTTCTTTAACAAACCCCATTTACAGTAATTTTCGCTTATGTCAATAAAGCCAGAAGCGTTCCTTGTCGTTGAAACGCGGCACACGCACACCTAATTTTCCCGATATTTTAGCCGTAGCCTGGAAAATGTATACTTCTAGATAGCTGATTATTGATTCATTTTTTATGAGTTAAGTAAACACAAATATCATAACCGACTGTTGTATCGGGCAAAAGATTATAGATAAATAAAAATAGATGTAATATCGATTTTTAATTTCACATATGATAATAGTCTTTGAGAGAATTCAGAAAGTTGATAGGCACATGAGCAATTCAATCCGACGATACCCATAATGGTTCAAAAGATATGAACGCGACCACTGGCTAGAAATAGTTAGCCCATCGAGTTTATGCTCATTAGCATATACGTTGCGCAATAGCATCCGCTGTTGACAACACGTGAATTGTGAAGTACTTGATCGAAGGGCAATGAACCAGCTGTTGGCAAATGAATAGCTAAGAGTAATCCTCTTATAATTTATCACCCTGAAATCTATGCTTGTAATGATCCGGCTTTCATATTTAAATTATCCAATAATCATAAATAAATTTCAAAAAGTTTTAGGGCGCTTAAATGCTTTTTTATTATACGCAGTTTTGGAAAACCAAACTCGGATAAGTCCAGAAGCCAAATCCCAGAGGCGGACCCAAGAGAGGACCAAGCCTAAGGGGCTCAAATGCAAGGAAGGGAAAATTACATGCTCGTGGGAGTATCACAAATTAAAGTGTGGGTGTAGGAATTTCCTTACTTTGTGGCAAGTGTTTAGGATTGTGGTTTTCTGATGCATCTCAGTTTACATCGAATAACGATTTCGTTTTATGTTTAATAGAATGATAGAGGTAAGATGTTGCAGCATTGAAGTGAAAGGTTGAGGTAGTACTTTATGCGACTGCCTACTGGAGGACCAGCGCCCAAGCTGTTTACTCAGTCTGTTGTTTTTCAATAGCGACATGTTGTTTTTTTATGAATGTCGGAACTTTTTATGCTCCTCAGTTTTACGTACTTTGTGCCAGGATTTTGAAGGTAACTGTAATGCCTACTTATTCCTTATTAATGTCTGCGTGTTAGTGTAAGCTTGAAGTAGGTAACATGCACACTTATCGAAAAATATTAATTCCAAAAAATACATGAGGTGGTCCTAACCCGGGCCCCCATGCTGTTCCTAAAGCGAACCCTCATATTTTTACGATAAATTATTCTCATCTTCTTGGAATTCTGTTGTAGGACCCAAGGCTAACCCTATAAAAATTTTCTAAGGAAAAATATGCCTTTATTATTTTTTTTTCAGCTACTTAAAATGCCTTTGAAGTAATTTTATTTCATTAAAATTTTTGAATTTGCTATGTATGATTGTTTTTGTATGCAATAAATACCTCTATTTCATTCAGTATTTATTTTCTTCTTTTAATTTTGTCACTTTCCTCTATGTAATATTTATATAGTCTATAACTATCTTAGATTTTACAACTTGAGAAATAAGTGCTGCCAAAGTTAAGGTTTGGGATTTTAAGAGATACGTTCACCGCGTAAATAGCCAGACTTTAAAAATAATTCTGTACTCAATCCACTTTTATAAATATAATTTCCTGGCATTTTCCATATACGTATATGTTATTAGTTGAACAGATTCTTTCCAGTAGAAACAGTTTTTCAATTCGTTTTGGCCCGTCGCGATTAGAATCAAACTCGGTTATTAGCTTTTTCCAGCGAGGGCGTTCACTCGGCTTGTACAAATAAAGCGAGAATGTTTATTTGTCCTGATATATATGAACCACGGTGTTATTTCGAAAAAAAATTTATGACCGGAATATCTGCAGGTAAAAATAACTGAAAAGTGATTGTTAAGTATAAACTCACTTCTTTCATCAGATAATGTTAAGGAAAAATATTTGAATTGCTGATTAGATTATTCATTGATATCCTATACATTTTTATTAGATCTTCTGATATACAGGGTGGGCCAAAAGTCTGTTACCACCCATACAATTTCAAAAACGAATGAAAATATAACAAATCTGTTGCAGGCAACATATAAGAAGTTAGGTAGGGGCTAAACAATGCTACGTCAGATTTGACCTTTGACCTCGAATTTTGCACCTTGCAACTTTGAAACCGTTACAGGTAGACAAAAATTTCCAATAGTACAGTTGTAGAGCTCAAAACTCTGTTTTTAACAAAAATAAAAGAGATTAAAAATAGGCGTAAAAATAAACCCTCTACAACGAAATGAAATTCAGTGCTCAAGCTACATTTGTCAATGAATGAAGTGCTCCATGTGGTCCTTCTGCAGCAATGCATAACTGTGCACGGTATTTCACAGAACCCATCACATTTAACATCATACTGATGCTGGTACAGTGGCATACACTTTGAGCGCAGAAATTTCATTTTGTTGCAGTGGGTTCATTTTTATGCTTATTTTTAATTGAGTCAGGGCAAGCCCTTGTCCGCCTAGTCCGGACCATAAGTTCAGCTGCAGTAGAATACTGCTCCCCATTGGCATAAACAGCTCGAGCTAGCATTCCCAGCACATTTTCAATGGGGTTCAAGTCCGATGATCGTGTTGCCGAGTCTGTGATGACTACTCCATTGTCCAAGAACCATTCATAGATGCTACATACTACGTGAATTGGCGCATTATCTGTTGAACAGTATGGACGTATAATGTTTTCAAGAAATGGTAGATGATGAGTTGATAGAAGCTCTTGGTACTTGGCTGCATTCATTTTTCCAGAGGTAAAGGCAATTAGAGTCTTAATATTCCAAAGAATTTCCGCCCTGCCGAACCATTACTGTACTTTCATCTTTTTGGTGAAAACTTCTCTTTTATGAAGATCATGCCAATAGGAATTCCAACCATCCGAGCCGTCGAGATTGAACAACTCACTCTAGGCAATTTCTTTCCATTTTCTGGTCCCTTCCACGTGTTCCTTGCCCCAATTCATGCATCTCTGTGTATAAGAATAAAGGCAGGCGCATTTTTTTTTCTTGAACACAAGCGACCTAGATGAAGAAATAATCCAATGTTATTCTTTTTGATACTGGAATATTAGGTTGACGTGCAAGCTGTCGAATAGAGTTGTTTTTCTTTGAAATCCTTCTCAGGATGACAAGTTTTCAACATGTGTCACTTGAGTTTTGCCACGTGATGGTCGTCCTGTTGCCACTTTATTTTTATCTAAAGTTATACCAAAATATGTTTGCTTTATACCTTCATCGTCAAAAAAATAGCACCCAGAAGGAAGCAAGGTACGTAAACACAAATTAGGAAATGGTTTCATCACTGTTAGGTATGCAAATGATTAAAGTGTCAGCCGCGGCGGCGCTAATGATGACCACAAACACCTGACATATCGCGCCAATTACGCTATTTTAAAAGATTGTTCCAATGTGCGTATTTTTTATTGCGTCTAGTGTTTTGGGGACTAAACTATCGCTTTGATGTTTAGAATGCCTTTGAGAAGGATCACATTGTAAGACGGCATGAAGGCGGATGGTCATTTCGTCGTATTGCGCGTCATATCGGTCGCGCATATATCACAGTTGCACGCCGTTGGCGGATACCAGGATGATATTGCTCACGACAAGCAGGCTCAGTGTCACGGAATTCGAAAAACACGCCGAATTCCGATGACATCGTCCCTCACTTCCGGACTCGTGTCTTCCACCAAACGAAACCGGAAGGGGGACGGCGAAACCTCAAACGTCAGCAGATGCGGCAGGAGCGGACCAATGGGAGCAAAGAGCGGGAGTTTCGTCGGGGAAAACAGAGACAGGACGGGGAGAAAGACGAGAGAGAGCATCGTGGACGGATCGAGTAAAAAGTGCTCGGCCGGGAACCTCGAGCGCGGACATCAAGGAAAATGTCTGCTCACGAATGAAGGACGTCGGAAGGAGGCCAAAGCAGCCGGTACGAGAGGGAGAAGCTTTCCGGACGGCGGGCAGCGGGCCGGACACCGCGACCGACAAGGAGGCCCTCGCTACAACAAAGCGAGCGGCGGGAGGTTTCGTTTTGACAAATGGAAACGGAACGGAGGCGGCGAGATGTGAACGTTCTACACGGTTGTTCTCCACGATAGCGGTGCAACAGACATTAGCGCTGGTAAGTGCTCAATTTATTGTAGGAGACAGTGCACATAAAGTGAAGGAATGTTTCCTGGAATTACGGCGTGCGGAGTTAAAGGCGAACACGACCGTATGGGGACTATGGCCCTTCAGCCTACCGGCTTACATTGAGCAGTATATGGGGTTCGCGTATGCGAGAAATCCAGGCATTTGGTAGCTAAGTTTGTGGCCGCTTATTATAAAAGGAATCATTCTCCATCTGGTTCAATTTGTTCCCGGAAGCTGGTAATAACAGCAGCGGTGACGGCGTTGGTGAAATTTAATGATAAAAGAAAAATGTGTTATCGTTATGAGTAAAAGTATTTATTGTCTTCCTGGGGTTGCTATACTGTTCATTTAGAACCCTCCATCTAAAGTGTTTAGAGTCGGGCGAATTAGAAGAAACCGATAGGAAGCAGGGAGCTCTTATGTGTTTGCTTTTTCTATGTATTTTGGCAACGCCATTGTGTTATGTAAGGTGACTGGGTGTCGTCGTAAAATGGAATGAAAAGAAAAAGAAAGTGCTCCATTATGTTCTGGTTTAGTGATACCGTTAGCTGTTGTGGTTATTACTATGGTAATGTTTGTAATTAATGTAGTTAACACATATTTAGAATTTTGTTGGTTTACCTTTGATATTGTGTTTGAAATATACAATTGTTGAACCGGTCGTTCTTATGTTTAAATATCTCAATTTTTTTGGACTGAACCCTTGTGCAAGTCATTAATGAAAAACTCTATTTTGTGGACTGAATTTTTGTACGAAAGTGATCTTTAGATTATACGGCTACACCTGTAGTCTCTCCTATCATTTATAAGTGTGCTTTAAATTTGTATTGACCTCTATATGGTCCCCTTTCGCTGAGACTTTACCCTATGCACTATTTTTGTGTTCGGAACATTTTTAGTGTGCAAGGAGTTATTCACTAATAAGGACATTTTACACTTTTGATGTACATTTTCCTACGGCTATTTGTGTTATGAACTAGCGGACTGACTTTACGTTTTTACGCCGAAAGTTGCGTTTATAAATCCTTGTACTTTACTAAATTATTGTTGCCATTAATATTGCAATCTTAGAGTGAAGGATATTATATGGAATAATTTATTTCAAAAAAATAGTTGTAAGGTGTTACATGTTACAAGTATAGAAATAATCATAATATGTAGATGGATACCTTTGTCTGGTTAATGTATGAACGGAATATTTATACATGGTTGTAAAGTCATATTGTTTGGCAAGATGTTTTTGCTATTAATTATTTCTGATAGGATTAAGTAGCTGTAGCTCAGAAATGGTGTGATTTACCTTTTCTGCTACTTGTGTTTCTAAAGTAATAATTACTTGTTTAGTATTAAGCTTTATCGTAAATAATTCATCCTTTTACTTTTGTTATTTTGTTGAAGTAAACATTTCAATTCCATTTATTTCACGTCTCTGTTACGTATTTCTACCTTCCATTGCGTACTCTCACATTATCGTTATTATACGTGACACTCAGGGAGACCCGCACAGATTACAAGTAGGGAAGACCGAAGGATTGTCCGACTTGCCCGAAGCACACCAAATGCCACTGTTCCGTACATTATGTCCTCCCTGCATCATCCTGTAAGTGCCAGTACCATTAGCAGACGGTTGCATGCTTCTGGATTGCAAGCACGGAGACCGTTACGGAGACTGCCCCTTACACTACAGACTGCAATCGCAGACCGAAAAAGCAGCATCGAACCATGAGGAATGGCAGCGGGTCATCTTTAGTGATGAGTCTCGCTTTTGTCTTGATGAGGATGGTAACCGCACCCGCGTGTAGAGGCAACGCGGCAGCGCTAAGATGAACGATTTGTTGACACTCGTCACATATCCAGACAGCAGGCTGTAATGGTATGGGGTGCGATTTCAGAGAGCTGTACGATGCCCGACATTGGTACGGTCATTGGAACGTTGATGAGGTCCTTCGACCGGTGGCCATGCCTTTTGTGAACGCCTATTTCACTGCTCTATTCCAACAGGACAACGCTCGTCCTCATACTGCTGGAAAACCTACGGGATGCTATGGGACGTTCTGTTAAGACTCCACCGCTGGCATAAGATCTGCAAGAGCTGCAGACCAAAGTTGAGTCTGATGGGACGGGCTGGTCAAGACTACGTTAAGAATTTGTACGACTCCATGCCACGATGTGTGGCAGAATGCATTAGAAATAATGGCGGTCCAACATTCTAGAGAGTTCTAATGATTTTGACCAATAAATTTTTTCATACCCACGCTCATTTGTTGTTGGTGATGGTGAGAATTAACTGCCTGTCAATATCTTTTCAATATGACGAATCCTTTTGGATGCAATGTTTTTTTGACGTTGAGTGTATTTATGAGATGCGCTTTACATAAAAATAAATTGCGAGTAAATTTATTGTATTTTAATAATTAACATATTTCTTAAAAATGAAATCTCTCGTTTTCTTTTTGAAAATATATTAATCAAAATTTCTTTTCTTCTTGATAGATATGATTTATTTTTGCAGGAACATTAAGAATCTTTTGTGTTACATTCGCCTCTCTTCCTTTTCATCCTGTACCCAATGAATGGACGCCGCGTTTGCCACGCCGGGGATTTTTGGAGGAGGGATGAGAGGAAAAGGCGAAGGGGATCGACTACGAGAAGAAGGGGTGTTCTTGGTATTGTGAGCGAGACGAAGGCTTTGCCTTTGCAACATCCCATGATGAAATCGCCTTCGAACAATAGAGACGGCGCCACTTCTCCATCCGTCATCCAAATTAATCTTGCGTCTGCGTACTTTTTTTCTTTTTCCTCCCTTTAAAAAGGTCCTCAACTTTCAATCATATTAAGCCTTTAATGAGAAATAACACGTAGTGGGCAGTGCATCTTCAATACCAATGGGTCTCTAAAGTTCTCGGATATTTTTTCTTTCAATTCATAATGAAGCCTCGCCTGAATAGCGCTTAATAAAATTTTCAATAAAATTATGATAAAATTTCTGCCCTGTTATGTCATAGTCTATAAGATGAGACTTGAGATCGTTTAAGAAGATAATTTAAAAATTGATAAAGCTCCACAAGAGGCAGACATAATTTGGCCCAGAAATTTAGACATTAAGAGATTTATAATCCATGAAACTAATGAACAGCCAAACCTTTAAATTCTTGCTTAAATCCATATACCGTAAAAGCGCAAACAAGCGCCGCGGCGGGTATTCGGTTCAGAGCAAATTCAGTGCGGCGCTTAACTGGATGCGGCGCTTATTTGAATGCGGCACTTATTTCTCTCAATAGGTAGAAAAAACAATTCGCAAAATTTTAAAATAATGTACACTGTATATTGAACAAACGATACAATCATGAATTATTTACAATTCTTTATCAAAATCTGAATCGCCATCACTTTCCTCCATCACAATTTCGCGTTATTTTATGCATTGAAATAAACTGAAATCAACTCGGTGGCGGCATCGACAATTTCGATAATCGCCGCGGTGGTTAATTGAGGGCGGCGCTTATTACCTTCAGTGTAGAACTGGTGCAACGGTAAATAGAATGCGGCGCTTATTTGCAGTGCGGCGCTTGTTTTAGCTTTTACGGTACTGTTTATAGTAGAAAAAGTGGCAACAGCTTTGACAACCGATGCTTTTACTTTGCCTCTATATGGTTTAGCAGAATGTATCGATATTTGTCGTCTTCATCTTAAATCATCCAATGGTTCTTACTGTACAGTAAGACCCCAAATTACGTCACTAATTGGTTCCCGGAAAGTGTGACGTACGTGGAAACGACGTAAGTCGAAACATCATTTCCTATAACAATACATGTGTCTATAAAAATTGTACATGAATAAGTTTTAAGTTAAAGATTTAAGTTTGAAATTGCCTGTTACATTTCCATAGTAGAATAGTGAAACGATCCTTTGACGGGCACTATAACCATCTTCTACTTACCTGCCACTTGCCATGAAAGGTCCAATCTCGTCTTGTCCACAGTTTGATGTAAGATGGATACTCATGGATTTATGTGCGGGGGTTGTAAATAAAGTAGTGGCAACATAGTCCAGAAAGTCGCAGAAGATCGGGCATGCACAAACAGGATATGGGAGGCGTGAGGTGGCGCTGAAACTAGTTTTTCTCTTTGACTGACACTGTATAAGGAACATTCAAATGGAAACGAGCTAAATGACATTGTAGAAACGTCGAATGAGCTTACTGCGGTTAACCGACTGACCATCTGCAGCCCTTCACGGACTTCACATATCCTGACATTGATGGAATTTTCCAGGACGACAATGCACCATGCCATCGGACCATGATTATTCGCGATTGATTTGAGGAGCATTCGGGGCAATTCCAGCACATATGGCCACCCCGATCACCAGATATGAATCCAATTGAACACATTTGGGATATGTTCGAGAGGGCCATTAGTTCACGGGCTCCTGCACCTCAAACAACTGTGCAATTGCCGGAAGCTCTCCAGTCGGAATGGTTGGTAATGTCTTCAGATGTCTGACGCCGATTTGCGAAATCAATGCCACGTCGCACTGTGGCACTTCGCCGGGATAGAGGAGGTCCCACACGTTATTAGATGCTATCCCATGACTTTTGGCATATGAGTGTAAGACCAAACTTTTAAGATTTTCCGATAAAACAAACCTTAACTATAGATCATTGTTAAAGATATACAGGTTCTATACAATTTTTTTTCCCCCTGATATGAAACATTTATTACACAAAAACCTAAGCTAAGCATAGATAAGCTTATGTAATTTTTGCAAAATTTTACCTCAACTCAAAATGTTTTTAAATTTAAATCGTTCAAGAGGAGAAAGCAAACACCTTATCTACTATGGATAATTACTTAAGATGCTTACGAGAGAGAGAGAGAGAGATACACTATCACTTTCCGCATTAGATTTTTTATTAATCATGGATGCGCATTTCCATCGCCATGCGATCTTCTTCAGCATTCGTGTATACTTTTGATTGGCTGACATAATGTTATTTTAAGCTGCTATTAGTTCCCGTGCAGTGTAACCCTCTCCTTCCCCTTCCGCGAGTCACAATTACAATGTAGTGGGAGATTCTCTTACATTTGTATATGCGCATGCTGAGCATGGCGATTGAAATGAGCATCCATGATTAGTAAAAAATCAAATATGGAAAGTGATAGTGTATCTCTCTCTCGTAAGTACCTTTATTCATTCACTTTAACCGTGTGTCTTTTGAAATGATAAACGGAGAATGATGAAGCGATGAATTATTTCTATCCGTGTTTTCTGCAGTATCTATTCATTCATCGTCGTTAAACTCTTTATCCTTGCCTTAAAATTTTCATTATCAAGAAATGGTGAGCTCCAAATTTTCATTATAACTGTTTTCCTTACATCAAGAGTAAAAGAAAAAACCCATGGGTGAAAAACCCTCAATCTTGTAGTAATCATGCTAATTGGAAGCTTTAAATTATAAATGATAAAATTGTAATATAACATATCCCATCTGGAATGCAATAATTATAAATAATAATAATAATAAATACTTTTAATTGGTTCAATATGTCTAGGCCAATGTTTGCTGGAACGATGATTTCAGTGAAAGGAAAGATCCAATAACGTTGTTTTGCGTTAGATGCTTCAACACTTAAAGTTGTCTTTTTACTCTTTAACAATACGTAGGTTCTCTGACCCAAATACGAACAATAGGTTATTTACCTTCTGCGAGGCGTGAATGCTAGCCTCTTTAGAAAAACAAACACGCCTATTATAAAAAATTTGGCCATGTAATGTGACAGTTTTCATGTTTCTAGCGTATTTTTGAAAATCATATTTTCCTTAATTAAGGAAAGAACTTTATGCTCAACTCTGCTATTTGTGCCTCGTTTTCAGCTGGATGCAAAAATTATTAATGCAGGAGTGCACCGGCAGTGAATCTCTTTCAAAGAAAAACAATAAGACACAAAAAAAAGGATCGAAAAGTACTTAATGTCTCGGCGAATGGCTGGAAAGCTTCAAAAACTTCAGAATCCCTAAGGGTTCTGATATTTTTTGTCTTTTTTTCAGCATGCAAACATTTTTCTAATTTGCCATGAAAGGTCTCTCTGACTTCGTGAACCTTAAATAAGCAAAGAATGCGGAGAAAACGGTTTCAGGGAGAAAAACAGAAATGATTTATAAAAATATTTTTACTACCGTTCCATAATTATTTTAGGAACGATCAGCAAAAATGGCTGAAAACGAAAGTTTATTTAGAAAACACAGTTTTCTTTTATAATTAGAAAACACGGTTTTCTTTTATAATATAAAAAAAATACTATAACATACACAGAAAAATATTAAAAAAACAAGCGTTATTTAAAAGACAAACGTTAGAAAAACTTGACGTCTAAAATTTAGAAATGTATGGAAGAATTAATAGAAATATTTTGAATATGAAAAGAATAATGCCATATTATTCGGAAAAAGACAACTAAGGATTAAAGTAATGATGATAAAAATAGTTTATCCTCTCTGTTTTAAAATTCAGCCCTTCATTCTCCAAACTGCAATCCTTATAATAATTTTACTCTAGAACGCAAAATTTTCTTACATAATTTTTATTTTTGTTATAATCGATTTAAATGACCGTGCTAACTTAAATTTCATCGATTATTATAATTCTCATAGAAAAATTAAAAATTTCTCACTTTATTTTCTTCAGAATGAAGTTCTTAATTTAGTTTTACGACGACGCGAATCCTTTTAATTATAAATCTGGTAGGGAGGGAAAGGCAACAAAATCGCTTTGGCCGTGTTTGCGTGGCAGATGGTGATTCCCCACTCTACCCTCCCTTTAGTTCGGGATTTTGTATCCACCCAATTTGGTTGTCATTTGCTTTTGTTCTGTTTGAGTTGTGATATCCTTAGCCTTCTCTGACATTCGGCCCTTGAAATCTGCTCGGCTTTGCCAAAATGAGATCTCTGAATACGAAAAGCTCGAAACAGCTCACTCAACAGTCTTTTCGTTGCTGCCATCGTCGTCGTCTCTGCCTCGCAAACAAGACATCAAAAAACAACAGATAACTCGCTCCATTTCACCAATTACTGACTGCGCTAGTTAGAGAACTACAGATATTCTTTTTCTAAAATAATATCTACAAACTTGCAGTCGACTCTCTACCCTCTCGTTTATCTGAAATGTTTTTAAAAGGGAAAATCTGTAAAAAAAGGTTTATATACAAGTAAAGAGAAGGCATCTGAAATTGTTTGTGCTGAGAATAGGATTTTCTGTTCTCCATTGTCAATTTTCCTAAAGAGCAATTAGAATTCTTCTTCATTACTTTATATTAAGTTTTTTATAACAAACATTGTAATTTCGAAAAACAAGTTTCAAAAGACAATGTTTAATTATGAAATTTTTTTTTCACCTTCTATGAAAACATTAAATACGCGACTAAAATCTTGTTATTCTAGTGTTGTGACTGAAGTTTTTCAAACTGTATCAACGAAGAGCGTAAAGTATAGCAAATATTTAATATAATTTTTAATGTAATTAAATGATTTACTATTTATTAGTTCAGTTAAAACTTAATTGTTTATTTTGAAATTACCTTCCTAATTCATTTCAAAAAATTCTACAGTTTGATGAGAAAATTTCGTTAAAAAATGCATCTTTACTAAAAACCATCCTATAAAGAACTTAAATGCCACAATTTTCAAGGATTTCCATTAAAATCCTTGAAAGCTTAAAGAACTTTCATAAAGTCCATATCGTTATGTACTAAACGGAAAACTATTATAATATTTTCTCTTTTTTTCCAATTATCAGTTTAAGATAGTTGAAATAAAAATTTTAAATTCTTCCAAAATTTAACTATCAATTTACTAATCTTCTCATGTTTATTTGAATGTATTTAAAATGCATATAATCCAATAAGTTGTTTCATAATTATTGACCAAATCCGCCAACATTTTGCAAAATGAATGGATTCAGTCCGCATGCTTATTAAATTATTTCAGTCAGTTAAAAAGATGCAAAGAAAAACATTTAGTTATTCAATATTCTCCACTTTATAATACAAAGGTTTTTATCCACATAAACTAAAGTCGACTTTCGTCCTTTCGGACACCGTCAGTATTCATTTACAAATGATTTTTTTTTTCAATTTCTTACCTTTGTATTGTAAAGTAGACAATATTGAAAAAACTAAATATATATACAGGCTGTTGCAAAAATATACAGGACAGTACTGTTGGGTAGCCTATCCTCTCACTTCAGGGGCCGCTTCATAAAATGATAATTGGGAAATTTTATTTTGTTAGCCCATTTACGCCGAAATTGGTAAAAATGGAAATTGAGGCTTCATATCTTAAATTTATATTCTGTAGCATGTAAAGACATAAAACATAATTTACAAAGACATAAAAAAAATTACATCTATGGACGACAGCATATAATTTTAAATAAAATCTAAGTTTGGAATCGCTAGGCAAGGGGCCAAGAGCTGACGTCGCTACTTAGTTTTCTTGTTAAGTAAATTAAAAGTAAAAATTAAAATTAATTTTTAATTTTAATTTTAAGTTATCATAGAGCATGTTTAATTTTTAAGTATCATGGAATACTTGGCTATTTATTGGACTGTATTTTCATTTCATCGAAATTTTTATTGTTAACTTCTTGAACTTTTCGGACCTTAATTTCAAAATTCAAATTCTTCAAGATCTTCAAAATTCAAAATTTTTCATCGTTATCATCGTTATCATTTCATATTGCCACTTTTTAAAGAAGTGCCAGTCAACAATGAAGTCAGTTTCTACGAGGTATGAAAATTATTGCCAGGACAGTGGACTTCTGAGATTCTTGAACCATTTAGAAGCTTTGTTATTTAGTAATCTTTTAAATTTTATTAGTTTTAAGCCCCTTTTTAATTATATTCTTTTAATTTTTTTGTCTTTGTAAATTATTTTTTGTCTTTACATGCTACAGAATATAAATTTAATTTATGAAGCTCAATTTCCATTTTTATCAATTTCGGCGAAAATGGGTTAACAAAATAAAATTTCCCAATTATCATTTTATGAAGCGACCCCTGAAGCGAGAGGATAAATGATTATTTGAAAATAATTTATAAAAAAAAAATTAAACACAGGGTGCTAAGACCCTGAAAAAAGCTGACGTTTCGGATGAACAAAATATAAGAATGAACGAATGAAAAATTATTTATAGTATTATAAATTTTTAAAAATTTTTTAGGAACGTTCAACCTCATTTTCTACGCTCAAACGATTTTCGACTCGCCTTCCTACCCATTGCCGACTTGATTTCTTTTTCTTTTTTTTGTTTTTTTGGATGCTTTATTTACATTTACGGTTTTTTTTTGGATGCTATTCTTGCTTTGTACGAATATTTTCTCTTTCCATTGCTCTCTATATCATTTCCTGTAATTTTAACTTGTATTCTTTTTTACAGAGGTTGAGTCAAAAGTACTGGCCGACTCGGGAGGGGGGGGGGGGATTAGAGTTTGACGAATTCTGGGCGAAGACCATTTACCACAAGGGTATATCGCAGTTTATTAAGAGAAAAGAGTGGAAAGAAACGTCAGTACGAATTTCAATGCCATAGACATTGTGCCACCTGCGTCAGCCAGTGTAAAAATATGGCAGAAAAATTTGTGATACGCGGGCTCCTTCGTCACTATTGGAAAAAGGAGACCAGTGCGCGAGCAGCAGCCGCCGAAATTTGCAGGATGGAAGATCAGGGTGTGATCAATGAACGGACAGTCCGACGGTGGTTCTCCCGCTTTTCGTCTGGAGACATGGGGCTAGAAGATGCGCCAAGGAGCGGAAGACCCAAAGAAGTGGATGACGCAGCCCTACGGCAACAAGTGGAAGCCAACCCAGGCAGCAGCACCCGTGGACCAGCGGCGGATATTGGGACATCACAATCGAGTCTGGTTCAACGTCTGCATGCCATAGGAAAGGTCAACAGGAGCTGCCGAGTTGTGCTCCACGAGCTGACGCCCGCGCAAGCACAACAATGGGTGAAGGTGTGTCATCAACTGCTGGAAAAAATCGAGGTTCAGCCACATTCAGCATACAGCCCCGACCTGGCATCTTCCGACTACCATCTCTTCCGATCCATGGCGCACTCCTGCGTAGACGGCGCTTCGCCAATGTCAGTGAGTTGATATACCCCCTGCGTGACTTTTTCGCCCAGAAACCGGAGGAGTGGTTTCGCGAGGGCATCCGCCAACTGGCTGATCGTTGGATGAAGACCATCGAGCATGATGGACTCTATTTTGAAGATTAGCAATGAGTGGTTCTTGTCTGGTGCCCATTTAAAAGTGCGCGGTGATCGGCCACTACTTTTGACTCAACCTCTGTACTGGCATTTTGTTCCTATTTGTTATTATTCTTATTTTTCTGATTTGCTCATCGCGTCCTACCAATCATGATCGTGTTCCAACCAACTACAACTTTTACAGTGATTATATTGTTTTTAGTCAAAATGATATAGATAAGTAGAAGGCAAGCATATATTTTTAAATAATGTATAGTAGAACCCGGTTTAACATTTTCCTGCATATAAAGTTTTTTCTCGTTGGCCAAATTTTTTACCAGCATAGTCTATAGTTTTAGCAAATTAACGACTGTTATACCATCATAATCTGTGTATAAAAAGGCGTCTTGCGTGCCTCTTCATTTGTATCCTTGATAAAGCCAGGAATAAAAGGCGAAACTGGTCGGAATTCTGTGGGTTTTCTTTCCCGACATATAATGCAAGACCTCCATCAACTTCAAGAAGAACAGTACAGAGAACTCTCCATTTCATAACGTCATTTTACTACACCATCTACGTTTTTGAAAACAATACAGGGTGTAACAAAAAGGTACGGCCAAACTTTCAGGAAGCATTCCTCGTATGTAGAGGAAGAAAATATGTTATATGGATATGGGTCCGGAACTACATTTCCATGTTAGAACTTGTTTTCACATGAATAGGTGACAGATGGATAGGAAGAGATGGACCAATTCTTTGGCCTCCACGCTCTCCGGTGCTAAACACACCAGACATTTATTTGTGGGGCTATTTGAAAGATAGTACAAGATGCAGAGAGCCTTCGTGCCCGTATTGTGGAAGGCTGCGAAACAATTCGTAATTCTCCAGGGATACATCAGCGCATACCGGATTCAATGCGACGGCGGGTTGATGCATGTATGCAAGCTAACAGGGGCATTTTGAACATTTAATGTATGAAAGAGTTTCAGGTGGTATTCTTGTATGTTCTGTTCCTGTGTGTTTCCCATGAAAAATGTAATTAATGAAGAGTTGTAGAAAATGAGTTGTAGAAATAAAGCGTTTCCGGACCCTGGCCATATAACGTATTTTCTTCCTCTACATCTGAGGAATGTTTCCTGAAAGTTTGGCCGTACATTTTGGTTACACCTTGTTTCTATTTTGTGCTATTGTAAATTTAAATTTAATTTAGAAAATACACTTTAAAACTGTTACTGAAATTTAAATTTCAGTTCTGAAGTGTTTTTACGCAGTACTGAGGAACAAGAAATGTAGAGCATATGATAAAATGCTCCATCGGCATCGCGCATTTTTCTCCTTTGTAGTCACAATAACGCTTCCGGGGAGATAATTCCAGACCCACACCCCGCCTCCAACTATTGATTTTGCCACATTAATAATGGATGAAGGACAGGTTGGTGTACAGAAAGCTGGGAAGGAAACTTTTTACGAGTTCATAGGCAGAAAAGAAGGTGCCTTTCCTTATTCTATGAAGAGAAAAGTTTCTGATTCCTATCACCTAGTGTCAGTTCTTTCTCTCTATCTCTCTCTCGGGATTTATCCATTTTTTATCTGCGTTCGTTTAGAATTAGGTTCATCCATTATTTATATCCTAGATCATCGTTGAGGAAAATGTTGTCTGACTGGAGAAAAGCTTTGTAGGTCAATATCGTAAAACATTTACATGCTGCTGTTTATTTCTCTGCGAAGTGAGTTTTTATGAGATTCAGTCTGTGTTCATTTATTTCCGTCGACAGAAGATGACGTCTGTCATTCAAAAACTGAGATTTAAAGAAAAACCCTCAATGACCATATGAAATTTCAATCCAGGAATTTTATTTTATGCTTGTCATTCTAATGTTTTGTGAGAGGCAGCTAAAGAAAGGAATCAGCAAGGGCATAGCGTCAATTATGCAGATTCCCTAAGGCACTCGTCTAATTATCTCATAACAGCTAACGCGATGCAATTAAAAAATTAATTGTCTTTTTTCCTGTGAAACTTCAAGATTATCATAGTCAACGGAATCAATACAATTAACATTTATTATACTTTATCCTAAATTCTCAGAAGTTATTACAAATAAAAGTTGAAGTAAACTTCAAGGATTTTCTGTACATCCTCCTAAAAAAAAAACACTGTAACACTTAACAAGAAGATGGACATCAAACCTAATCAAACCAACTTGCAGATGAAGGATCAGTTAATCTTTAATCACTATCGTGCGGCTTTGTGAATTAGTAACGTGTCTGAAAGAGAACTCTTTCAATCAATAAAAGTGACACGGTGAATAGGTTTAGTGTGGCAAGTATTTTAAATAGCAGGGACACGTATTAAGAGAGAGCTTCAGCCACTCGAAGTAATATTCTTTGCCCGAAATTAGAAATGGCACATCCCCTCCTGATTTCTTTATTCAGGGTAATTCACGAGTGCATTACCTGAAACCTTTGAATTCCATCGAGCATTATGTACGGAGAATGGTCTTCTTCCGCTCCTTTCTAATGGTTGGGTGTCGTTAATTATCAGAGGAACCAAGTGCACTACCCCCATCTCATCAACAACCTCTCTACATAAAACTCTACTACAAACGTTTTCTCCGCCATTATCTGTCGATTCCTGAGTAAGTCGTTAATTAATGAAAAGACTAACGAGAGAGTTTAAAAAATATGAAATGAAATAAGGACTTGATAATACAATATGCTGGTATATATATTTTTTATAACGATGAAATTTGACAATTGTTTTGGGTGCTGCTATGATCTCTATAGAACATTTTGGTTACTATAGTGAACATGAATATCTTATTCTAACATAATATGAATTATGGAAGCTATCTTTTCCACTCGATTGTTTCTGAGATATTTATAATTTGATATCGAACTAAAATACAGTTATTAAAAGAGCAGAAATGAAACAATATTTTCTTTAATTAAAGTTAATTTTAACCCTGCCCGAATGTAAATGTAATAAATAAGGACTTTTACAAAATAAAACGGATGCAGAGAATGAGAACTTTTCATGATCTTAAGTCAAGTATGCGCTTATTTTTTTATGCAAGCCTTAAAAAAACCCTCGATTTTCTTCTTAGTTTCTTGGGCCTTTGCCATATATTCTTTCTTTAAAATGTACGTAAAAAAAAAAAGAAGATCGGAATAGTGTTACGTCTTAGAATCGTGAAAGTCAAAAGCCACGCCCGAAAAGACATTCCAAAAAACGTTTTGTGCTTATCACTTTTACGTACGACTTACTGTCCAGAGATACAATTTTGTTGCATGCAATAGCATTAAAATTGTTAAGTAATAATTCGTAAATATATGAAAAAATAGTGTTTAAGTTTTTGAAAATTTATTTCAAATAATTTGAATTGCTGAAAAAAAAACAGAAAAATATTTTGCTTGACTTTGATAATAACAGCTATGATTAGTTTAGGTTAAGTTGGGTTAGGTAATATCCAAACCAATAAATATATTACAAGGGATCGAAAATGAGTAAAGCTTTCGATTTTCAATCAATCACTTAATATAAAGCAGAGGTAAACGGACCAGATAAGTTTTAGATAAGTATAACCTTCTACGAGAGATTGTCGACAGTAGTCATTGTAGTCGTTGCTTGACCTACTGTCGAGAGGAAGTGCATATGTCTCGCCGACCCTATCGCCAATCAGCCAGTAAATAGATGCGTTTGAGCACAGTTACTTTGAAACCTTATGCGAGGCTGGATAGTTTATGTAAGAGCTATTATCCTATAATGACCGGAATCTGTTGTTACCTTTGGATCAAGGAAAATTTATCTTTAATCTCCAGATAGAGAGGACAGCATATGTGAATTTCCATATTTGTTGTGACTGCGAATCTATTATAACAGTTCGATGAATTATGATTGAAGTGAGATGAATAAGAGACTATAAGAATTGCTTATCTGTGAAAAAGCTGTTGTCAGTAAAGTATAATATTACTGTTACCGTTAGCGATGTAAAATGTCTGTCGCCTGACTGCGGACTACGAAGTAATATAATTGCCGCTTTTCGTATAAGGCATGTCCGGTGAGAACGATGGCCAGCTAGACAACAAATACCCACCAGTGAGAAAACAAATACCCACCATTTATGGAAGGATGTACTTGGTAGTATTGCATACAAGAAGCAACTCTGTCGTTGCCTAATGGCAAACTTACTGCACCGTTGCCGTAAAAGCAGTAACCTATAGACTAACTGTGCTATCAAGCTCTGCACAGATAACGTATGTGCCTATTAAGCACTAAACGTTACTGTTACGTCACCATGATCACCATGATGGTGGTAACTCTAATAAAGTGGTCACTCAATACATATACAAATGAGCATATTATCTATTCATTGCCCAAATTTTTAGTGATAAATTCCTTGTCCCTAAAAACTGGAAGAAAATCTTTTTGATGTCTATATTTTCCTAATAATCGCGAAGAAAAGGATGATAATGTACAACTGTTTAATAGCATCATTGCGTGTATTTATCTCTTCGATTGCCAGCAGATATTGATGTAATGATAAGTTCCGTAAGGATGATTGCTTAAATTGTTATCTACCGTAAGAGCAGTGAAGCAGAAATTTAGTACAGTCTAAAAAATACTTGAATATCTTTTGTTTCATTCATTTTGGTCGTAGTTGGCCGATGTGATTTTTAAATTTTTGAATGTTATTTATTCGATCATAATTTACAGTATTCTGTTTCGATCTTTTATGGGCATTGCAATATTCAGTTTATCTTTTGAAGAGAAAGAATGGAATCTTTCTCTTATTTGAATGGAAATAACGAATTAAATGGGAAAGTTCAACGAAATTCACTACAATTTCAAAGTTTTTTTTTAAGATGGAAGAATTTGGCGGATTTCCATAAAGTCTCTCTATTTTTCAAAGGAGCAGAATAAAAATGGAATAAAAGGAACATCATAATCCATTCTAGAAAAGAATTTATAAATGTGGTTTCATTTCTCTGAATGGTTTTTGAAATTTTTGAACTTACGTAAAAGAATGTTAGCTTTCTTTTGCCTTTTTTGTTTTCTTTTGTTAAACTTTATGAACATCTTCGATCGTAAAACGCAATCTTAAGCGCAGTCATATATCAAGGGAAAAAAACTTTACATTGATAACATTCAAAATGAAATTCTATTTTAAAGAAATTGTATGCATTAAAAATATTCTAATAATAACTTAAAAATCAAATAAAATTTATTCGAATATAAAAGAAAAAAATTTTAATGCATAAAGAATTCCATTTGCTTTATTGATGGGAATTGCAGCAGAATGCTTTTGGGGTTCCATACGACGCAGCTATTTATAACTAATAGAATATGAAGGCGAGAAAAATCATTTTTTCCAAATTTACATTTATTATAACCAGAACATTAGAAAGGAAGACGTTCTTTTCTTAGAGGCTTAGATATTTCCATTTTAATTTGAATCTACCTCAAGGGCCTTATCAATTCTTGGAAATCTTAAGGAGGCGCGCATCAATTACGAAACTTTCGTGAGGGGCGAAAACGAAAATATTCTTATCTTCCCTTGCTGCATTTTCGATTCTGTTTAACGGGCTTTTTCATACTTTATCATAATCGCATATAATCTTCACAAATAGGAACTACTTATTTTTATATCAAGAAGTATTTATTTTTACTGCGTAAAATACCCGTATAGGTAATGCGTTCTTTCACTTCATTATCCTGTAAAAAAATATATCTGAATGTACGGTATGCGGCAAAATAAACAGTACTGAAATGTGCCGAAACGTTTCATAATTTCAGTACTGTTTGTTTTGCCGCATATACGGTACCTCTTAAATTTTGGGTGTAATACTAAATTAAACAACTAAATTAAAAGCTATCAACTATTCAAATTTGAGTGTCAGAATATGATAACAAATATGAGATGACGAATATGATATAAAATAACGAATTCCGAATTCAAGAAAAATGACGAATATGATATAAAATGACGAATTCATCTCATATGCCCAAGAAAAGAAAACAGCGAAAAGACATCTCGTAAATAACAGACTCAAATGATATCAAAAATATTTCCGTACAACTCAAATCTTGGCGAGAATAAAATACCAGATGAAAGGGGGGTGGGGAGCGCAAGTAACGTCATACTAATAAGGCGCTCCAACAGCGAATGAGAACGATGCAATTAACGCTTAATGGGAGAGAGGCAATAACAATGGCAACTGTTGGTTTCGGTTCCTCTCGGCTCAAAAATACATTTATTAATAAATGCGTAATGAAAATAGATTTCGGACGAAGTTCTAACCATTGGAAATGACCTCAAAGGTGTATTTCAGTTAAAAATCAATAAAATATTCAAAAGTTTTCCTTAAATATTTTGTCAGAGATGGTGAAGGCAAATCTGGCAGAAATAGAGGAGGAGAGAAGATGGGGAGCCCTTCTATTCTGGTAATTGTCAACGGAAGAGGAAAATCAATAAATGAACTCGGAGAAAATTTAAATTATATAGAAAAAGAATTATGAATAGAAAATGATTTTAAAACTTTCACAAAAAATTCTCCATTTCTTCGTTCGTATTAAATTTTTATACAGTATTAAACACATTACGAAATTTTCTTTTGCATTCCTAAATTAAAGTTCCATCTTTTGAAGCATACTAATCCACTTTTATAGGCTTGGTTTGATTTTTTAAATTAAAAATCAAGTGACTTTCGACTGCCATACGTATACAGAGAATATCGGAAAAAAAGTGTTGATGAAGTTGATGGAGGCCTTGCAGTACATATCGGGAAAGAAAACACAGAATTCCGACTGGTTTCGCCTTTTATTCCTGGCTTTATCAAGGATACAAATGAAGAGGCACGCAAGATGCCTTTTTATATACAGATTATGTTGGTATAAACAGTCATTGATTGGTGGATAGAAAATCGTAGATTGGTTGAACACAAATTCATTGATTGGGTCGATACAAATTCATTGATTGGATGGATACAAAATAAGGGAAATTGCTAAACGAAGTTGGCTAAATGATTGTGATTAGTTGGAACAGGCTAAGTGTTAAGTTTTTTGAATGTTGGCGAACCTTCATAATTGAATATAATTTACATTTTATTTAAGAAATCTACAAATATAATGAATTTTTAAGAACAAACAAAATATTAAACATCTTTCCTCAAGAGCCTGAGAAGTCAATATTTTCGCATAAAACCTCTTGGAAAATACCTATTTGAGCATTTTGTTAAATATCAAAGAAAAGTCCAAACTTGAACCCAAATATCAACAGTCGCAACATCTTCATTTAAAAAAATAGTATCGAAAAATAGTTTTAAAATTTTCATATAAGAAGTTTAAAGAAAATTAAAATCTTGAGAAATATACATGTCTCAAACTCCAAAAAAATGGGAAAGTTGCTCAGTAACGTGTTGGACCCACTCTGGCTTGGCCGAAGAGCAATAACTCACGTGGCATCGACTCCACAAGAGGTTGGAATACCTCTGGCGAGGTGTTGAGCCATTTCGCTTGGATTGCTACCCACAGATCCCTCGGTGATAGGGACGGATGAGGGACTTCTCGAATACATCCCATAAATGTTCTATGGGGGTTTCTGTCTGGGGAGCGAGCTGACCACACAATTCGTTGGAACTCTTCTGAATGCTCAAACTAGTTCTGCATAGCTTGAACTCGATGATATGGAACATTATCAAGCTGGAATACCCCATCACTGTAAGGTACACAAAGTTCATGAAAGTGTAAATGGTCAACAGCTCAACTTAACGGGGAACATTCAGTGAAGTGTCAGGACCGACGGACCCAAACCATACATGCAAATGCACCCCACACTATGGAATCACTACCAGTGAATTGTTGACAAGTTGGATCCATCACTTCATCTGATATAAGGTCCTTACAATTGGAACTCGGATTCGTCCGTTTCCAGTCTTCCAAGGTGGACGTAACTTGTTCACCAGTCCATATGATGCGTAGTGTCCGGAGTTGCTGGTTAGCAGTAGTACTCTGGCGGGTCTTCTGCTGCCATAACCCATGGATGTTAAAGCACGCCGCACCTACCTGTTGGATGTGATTATAGAAGCACCTACATCAAATGTGGCAATGATTTTATGTGCTGTGACATGTCAGTTAGAATGAACAAATCTAGCCAAACGCCGTGATCACGGTCGGGGATCAGTCGTGGTCGGCCACTGCGTTGTTAAAAAAAGAGGCCTGGCCGACTATAGGTTAGTCGGGATTTTGTAGCCAAAGGGACTTGTGTTTACCGTGCTTGACAGAAGGCCGCCTCCTCTGGATCCATTATGGAAAATTTGAAGGATTAGAAGTAACGTAAGTTTTAATCGTTTTTAAATAACTTCATGTTTTGGACTTTTGGCCAGCTTTAATCTGTAAATACTCTTCTAAGTGACATGTAAACAAGTATTCATCTTATTCTATAATTCGACTCTTACTTTAAGTACGGTACAGCTTAAGGTCATCGGCAAAAAGAAGGATCTGTGCGTCCTTCATATCATTGATATTTAATAAAAATAGGAAGGGACCTAAATGAGAACCCTTGAGAACACCGCTAGTTGCTTCAATTGCTTCAAAGATAGAATATTTTTTTACTTACAGTCTACAACTGTAATTCTACGGCAGTCGATTTATAAAGAAATTTCCCATGAATATTAAGAAGTGTTATCGCAGAATGCGTATTGAGTATTAAGAAGCTTTAATATTTTAATCTGCTTAAGCCACCAATCAGATTTATTAATGTGTGGGATGCGTAAATTATTTAGTGCTGCATATCTTTTATTTCTCGAACAGTTTTCAAGTGATTAATTTGGTTGCGTTTGTGTGTCTTCGAATCTCGAGTCGTCGTGGCGAGAGGATAAGAGATGTAAATCATTGGCTAGCTGCATTTATTCCTATCAAATTTATTTGAAGTGAAAATTCGCCAATCTATTACGGTTTCTCCGCTAGACACCTAACCTTGTTTCTATTAGTTGGAGACAGCTAACTCAGTAACAAATTGCTTTGCTTTATTATAATTTAGTTTTGAAACTGTTTTTTTGAATTGTAATTATCTATATATGTTAATCTTCTTACCCTCATAGTTATTCATTCTCAATCACGTTTCCACTGCAACACGTGACACAGTCGATTAGAATTTTTTTAAACACCTGCCCAGCAACGCTTAGAAGGATCATACTGCATTGCTAAACAGTAAAATCAAAATTAGCAACAGAAGAAGTGATTCCAGCAATACTGCAAAAATTTTCAGTATTTGCAAAAGATTAGTCAAAAACAAAAATTGAAGAAGAAGAAAGTTGCAGTGAGATTACCTTATGAGTCACGCCTCTTTATGAGCCTTCTTATATGATTTCCCCCTTCGAAGGTTTGCTAGAAGTGTTTTATTTGAAGTCGTGATTCAATACAATATAACCCTAATGTACTCTTCAAGTTTCCTCTTTCAACGTTTTTCCCTCCAAATGTCGATTCCACCACTAGATAAAGGAGTGAAACTTACAAGGTGGAGAGTGGTTATTCCCACTTGAATATTCGCATTTCAAATGATAAAGAGAAATATTAAAAAGAATCTAAAGTTGAAAAAGCATATCAACGGTTCGAAAGAGGTGGCGTTTTTTCCATTTTAAAAAAACTGCTAACATCTTGCTACATTTTAACAAATAGCATCTGGATGAAGTGAACTTATATCTATAGTTTACCAAAGGTTAGCGTAAAATCTTTGTTGCTATTTTAGAAGCAACCAGGCCAAAAACGCCGATTCTTTAAATTGACATTTTTTAAATTAATATCCTTAAAAGAACACAGCACTATGAACTTGTTTCAACAAACTTTCCAGCGTTCAATTATAGATGAAGATAATTTTTGTTGGCAAAATGACGTTAAAGAAGATTCAAGTTGGAGAAACTGATGATAGAAGATCGAACTTCATAAAAACTTGAAAGATCGCAATCTGACTTTTTCCCCCCATTGAATTGAATGTGTGTTGAATGAAAAATGAAAGAAGTCTTTCATGTCAAATCGTTTGACTCATCACTTTAAAAATCAAGGGAAAAAATATAAAAAAAAGATTGCAGATGTTTCGACAAGATAAAAGTGTTATTAAGAAAAGGATACAAGTGGTGGCCCCCCCCCCCCGGCCGGCGCCCCAGTATGAAACTTAATCTTCACTCAAATGAAATAGCGATCAATTTTAATTACAACTGATTCTTTTTCAGAAACTCTATTTTATTTTTACCAGGAAAAAAAAACAAACAGGAATTCAATTTTCGGAAGATAATTAATTTAACTTATATTTATTATAGAGAGCTCCTTATTTTCAAGATGAAATTAAACCTAAAGTATATTTTCATAAGAAACTTAAAATTGGTTAATAACTTCACTGATATAATGTAATAAATTATTTATCTCGAAATTTTACGAAGGAGTTTATTTTTTCAGAAAAAATAACAGCATGCTTATTTATGCTTTTGAATCTTGACAGTAGTGTCTGAATATTAAGGAAAATCTTAAAAAGTGTCGAGATTAAAGTGGAGAGCGGCATTTGGTTACAGAACTGAAGGGTTTGGTCAGATATACGAGTTACAAGACGCTATTTTAAACTTTTCTATTTTGCATAGCAGTACGTACTTTAAGCTCCCTTCTTTAAATACAGCGGGCGAAGTTTCAATTTTTCTTGACGGATAGCATTTTATGACAGGACCGATTTTCTTGGTTGTGCCAAATGGCAATAATCTTTGTAGTTACATAGTCATAAGCCATATCAAATAGCAAAATGATCGTTCTCGCCGCTTCCTCAGAACTCGTTCCTTCCGCATTAAAGGGGTTGTATCTCAAAATTACTTAAATTTAGATTAATTTTACCGGGCTCTTCAATTTATTGTACTGGTTCTGCTTACTTACTTTTCAAATCCGCTTATTCGTTAGGATCGCGGGGGTAGCAGCCCTGTGTAAGATCTCCAGCGCTCATGATCTTCCGCCATCAAGCGTATTAATAAAACCCAAGCGACTCGAACCCAGATTCTCCGCTACCTTGTTCTAGGCCGACCTCTCGGCTTGGAAAATACAGTAGTGTGAAAATTAATGTGAACAAGAGGGAATTTTCACATAACTTGATTTCCTGAGTTTGGCCGGCTGATTTACAGTTGATATGTAACGCTAATTAAGCTCAGCTGTTTACTGTATTGTAATAAAATACTTACTAAAATAATTGATGAAGATAGGAAGGAAAATTCCACAGACTGGATTCGAACCAGGAACCTTCATGTTTCAATAAAAATACCGAAAACTCCCTTTTGACCACATTAATTTGCACACTATTATAGCAATTACCTATGAAGATTTCTTTGCGGCTTCCGTATCATGTGGTCTTACCAACACAAAAAATATCTCTAAAAGAGGACAAGTAGCGGCTCATTTATTATGATGCTGTTCACTCTATTCGGTAGGGTAACATCTGGATTTCATTAACAAATCTCCCTAAATTATTACAACTGCACTGCATAGACTATATAATTTTCTAAGATTTTGAAAAAAAATTTGACAGTTTCTTTATGCTATAACACATTCACTCAATACATCATAATAAGGACAACTTGGAAATAAGGACATAAAAAATTTTGTGTCATAATTTTTTTTTTTTTTACTTTTTTATGCAAGATTTATTGAAAGGAGAATTATTATTAATAATTTAACCGGAAAATGGGTCCAGGAGGATTTTTACATACCATATATCCAGATATTGATACTTAAATAGAGAAAAATAGTAAAGAAAATTACATGACCTGGACTCGAAACAGGCACTTTCGGAATACCGTCCCGATGGCATAACCACTAAGCCACCGTCGATGCCATAACTACTATTTTTCTTTATTTAATTATTATTATTTAAACAAACTGGGTATTTCAAAATCCAGTAGATATGGATCGGAGGTTTTTGCGACCTCCAGATACTTTCATAAATTTCTCGACATTGCACAAGCGCAGCTACTTCCGGAATAACTTCCGTTTTTCTTTCTCACAAACGTTGAACTTCCATTTCAGATCTTGGTATTTTCTTGTTCTTTGTTTTTAATCTGACTTCTTTTTTGGTACTGCGATGTCAATTAATTTAATCATCTTTTCAATCACACTAATATCCGAAATAGTATGCCAAAATTGTTTAGCACTTTATAATTTAAATTCTTTATTACTTTATTTCATTGCCTTTGATGGTCTGTGTTCCTACCAATTTTTCACAGTTGGTATTCCAGGTTCATGGCAAATGCAGCAATGCTGCGACTTTATTGTGTCTATGTTTGCAATCTGTCTGCGCCATCTTACTATATCCACTCAACATGACCTTTATATAGTTTCTTCATGTTTATTACACAACCGGCAGTTGCTATTCTCGGAATTTTTTTTTCAATTTTTGCTTTAATAAAGTTTCTGCTAAGTGCTTCAGCTTATGTTGCTAATATTAATCTCACTCCATAATAATCATTATTTGGAACGAGAAATGAAAAAGAACGGTTTCCACTTAAGCTTCTTTCAAACCTTTGCTGAAAACGAAATTAAATTTAACGCCCTCCATTATCGAAAAGTACGCTATAACTTAAAATAAGCATGTAAAATAAAAGTTTTATAACAGGTTCGATTATCAAATTATAATTGCAGTCGTAAACAGTATCATAGAATAATCAGTTATAGCGTTGGTAAAATTTGAATAATCCACTATACCAAATCCATTATAAAAGACAATTTGTGAACCTATGAGAGCATCAATGCTTCAGCAACTTAATCTTTATTAAATCTTAAAGTAAGCCGTGAATGTGAAGAAATCCATAAATCTGGCTTTTAAAGTTTAATTCCATGCGTCATTGGAAACCACTTGGATTACATTTATTCCCAGTACTATTCTGATGAACCGTTTACCTCAACAGCAAATTTTATGCTTTATTTAACATAAATAAATTTTATTATGACTCAGCTAAGGTAATCAAAAATTAAAGGGCGTAATCAGAATTTAAAACTGCTGTACACTCATTCTGAATTGATTTCGAATTACAATGAACATTAAACAAATCAGAATCTTCAGTTCATTTGAATGACGCTGCTTTATTAAGCTAATTAGTTTGCATTAAGTTTCTTTAATAGGCTTCATTATGAGCTTAATTAGCTTCGTTTTCAAAATTTCATTGAAGAAGTAAAACGCAATAAACGAACCGAAGTTGGCCACCTACAACGGGTTGCAACGACGCCATTCAGACGATATTTTTGGCAAATGGAGAACGAGGTTGAGTTAAGACACGATTTCGGAACTCCTTATTCAGCTATTTTTCACATCTAGGGCTTTAAAAGTGTCACGTCCGTCATCCAACCATGGTCTTTACAAAATATTCGTCTCATTAAAAAAAAATAAAGACTGCACCTAGTTTCTACCGCCCTTGCTTCTTCTTCGCCTACTTCCCTTGAATAAATCATCTCAACTAGACACTGAAATGGGAAACACGAAATTAATGATTTTTTTTTCGAAAAGCTTTTTTGCCATTCCTTAAATTGTTGGCAGACAGAAATTTCTTTATGATTTTTTTATTCTTCACCTCTCCTAGTAATAATACAACGTATTTAAATCGCCGCGAATACTAACTGAATAAAAATTTCTTAGAATTTCTTTGTAAAATAAAACAATTTATCTTTCCAAAAATATTCCCTTTTCTGAAGAACAGAGTTTAAATTTTTAGGACTACTATTTCTTTAGACATTGCTTTTCCCCCCGGTCAGAAGACAGTAAAAAGTACACTGGAAAAATGAATACATACTTTTTCAGGCAAATAATTGCAATACGAAGCCGGGAAAATATGGCGAAACTAGTGTGAAATAAATTTCATTAATGTATTGCAAAGTCTCTATATTTAATATATCTAATAGCGATACAAGGACCTCGAATTAATTACTAATTACCATCCAATATACGAGGCTCGGTTCCAAGAATCACCATGATGGAAGATAGCTTAGGACACGCGCAGTGAAAGACTGATTACTCCTTCTCTACATATCTCTCACCCAGAGACATGCACTTCTCCCAGCGATGAATCAGTTATCGGAAACTGTTGTTGTACGAGTAGAAGTTCTCGGTTTGGCCCTGGAGGAACTGTTACCCCTCAAACATGACCTCCTCGTCATTTTGGAAACTGCGTCCATGAAGCATGCTTTTCATACATGAGAAGATGAAAACGTCACCAGAAGCCAGATCAGGTGAGTAGAGCGGATGAGGTGATAATTCGTACCTAAAAGTTTCCGCTCTACCAATATGCGGCAACTTTTGTCATGTGGAATTCTGTGTACAAAATGTTACAAACAGTTCCGTGGCCGATATGGACCTTCTACATGATCTGTTCCACTGTTGTTGTTCAGTCTTCGAGCACCAGGGCCTTCACTTGCTGCAAAATTTGCGCCTCCTCACTGTGATACTTCTTCCACAGACATTTCATCAACAGAAACCAAAGCGATATAATGCTCTTTGGTATAAGAAGTCATTCACAAAATACATTTGCATAGCAAGGGGTGGGGGATTTCGAAACTATGGCAAAAATGAACGGTAAAATTCAGGAAAACTGTAAAAATGAAACTGAAAACAGCAAAACTGAGCTCGGAATCCTGGAATCCGCCAAGAGCGGGATCACGAACTCGTACAATGGGACATTGTCCCCGTACACTCTTTTCAACTCGGCAATCATCTTCATGGGATTGTTTTCCTTCAGATTAACATTGACAATTGAACATATCTTTTTATTATTCTTCTTGATGAAGTTGATAGAGACTTTACAATACATAACTGGGAATACAGAAAACAATTCCGAATGGTTTCACCTTTTATTCCCAACTTCATCGGGTTACAAATGAAAAACAATCGACAATCGAACAGTGGCATGTACATTTGATTGGGTGAGACGGAAGCAGTGCTTCCAGAAAAAAACTCATCCTGCCTCAACAGATATCAAGGGAAATACACTGAGATTGATAAGAAGTCTGATAGACCGAAGGGGTCATCCACAAAATGAAAGTTGAAGAAGAAGATTGAAAACAATTGTCAGCTTAAAAAGAAAGGCAAAAAAGGAGCAAAAAAAAGACAAAAAGGGACACTTTACTAACGTCTTCAAAATTAATATCCAGAATATGCCTCGGCTTCCAATGCTTCGTGTGCCACTTCATATCCAACAGGGCTTCAAAATACCAGTCACTAAGTCGTTACTATTTTTCCCAGCATATTCTTCAGGAGGTCTTGAACGAATTTGCCAATGTGTATCATTTGAAAGTTGCTATGGATGGATTGATTCTTCGCAGCTCTTTTGCCTAATTGGACAGTTGTCGTCAGGGTACCATTCTGAAACGATTGAACATTCTCACACAATTTATTTCTGCATATGGTTACGACGTAGAGCAGGACGATCCGAAAAATCGTTTTGTACAGAAGTAGCTTGTTGTTGACGCCTTCTTCGCTTTGTTCAGTGAATACTTTACATGACGTTTCCAATAAAGTTTTGAATCAATAATCACACCAAAGTATTTGTAGCTTCTTGTAAGAAACGACAGATTTCGGGGGGGGGGGGCACCTATGCTTCTTGTTTAAGTACATAGCTTGGCGCTTACTGACTTTAAATTTCATCCTGCAGTTGTTAAACCAGCCATTCAAAATCCTTCAGGGCTTCTTTAACTGGGTAGGGTGGCGCGCCCATGTCATCAGAGCACTACTATCTGCAAAAAATAAGTAAAATTTGCCTTGGTCGGGCTTCGGAAGTCGTGCACAAAGCAGTTGAATAGTTGGGGCTCAAGGAGAAAACCTTGCGGTCGTACACAGAATTCTCTACATTCTAAGGAAAATGTGGGGAATCATTATTTTTAAATGTGGAAAACGTGTTCTTTGACAAGTTCAAATTTAGTTTACACCTTAATCTTCAAAATCCTTTTATAACAGAATTGTTGTTGTTTCAACTTCACACAACGGACTACTTTAGCAAACAATTAACCCTTCTTATTCACGTAATCGAGTTTGATGTACTCGTATTTAAATTATATTTTGATAAACAGAGGGAGTGTTATTTTTAGAAGAATCAAATGTTTTGAAATTATAAGTAAAATTAACTTGTACTCATTTTTGAGGGATACATGAGCAATAATTTGTCCATTATGAATAAAGATCGCTAAAAGGCAAAAGCAAATAATTTATGACCATTTGATGATCATTATTTCAGTATTATAAAATAAACAGACCGCAGTTTTATAATTATTAATGAATATAAAGCTTTAAATTCAATATTTTCTGTGTTTTGTTTCTATTGCCTTTTTGAGTGATTTGAGATTACTATTATTATTATTATTATTATTATTATTATTATTACTAATAAGCGAGAAAATTTTTGAATTCTAGTTTGCTTTAAAACCCACTGCCTATTCTATCGCATTCATAAATGAGTATAAATAGAATTAATTCATTTAATTAATGTGTTCGTTGTAACTATTTAAATGATAGAAGTAATACGAACAGGAACAGCAACTCGCCCAAGCATTTCTATTTGTTAAAACTATTACTTTGCTCCAGAGCAAATTGTACAATCTCTCAAGGGGAAGCGAAAGCAATTCGAGAGTCCACACTCCCTCCCCTCCATTGGATCAATAGCTTGGCATAGCACAATTCCTGCATTCTCTTCGCTCTGTTTCAATTATTCACAACATTCAACAACTCCTGTCCCAAAACGATAGCGGAAAAAAACGAACGACAAAGCCGGAGAGACTACAACATTCATCAAAATAATCTCAGTTTCCTTTCACAACGTTCATCAAAATAATCATGTCAATTTCAATTTCTAAGAAAGTCTGCAATCTCTCATTAACAGTTTAAATATGATTTTATATAAATAACCATATATTATTCCAAGATTATGCCTTTTTACAAATGCGTGAGCTGTTAAATAAAAATTTCTATTTAAGTCGCCGTCTTGCACGCTAATTCGAAATTGTGTCCAATGCGCAGAAAGTTTCACAGGCACCCTACAACCTTGGTGGATTAGATAATATCATCAGAGGCCACTTTAGGGGGAGAGCCTTAAAAATCTACATAATTTGTATTAAATAGATATATTGAAATATACAAATTAGTGATTAGTTCCACCCGTTGAAATACAGTTTTGTATTTCCTAAAAGCAAGCCTTATTGTTTCTTTCTTGCTTGTCAATCAATCGTTGATAAATAGTCTTGGTACAATACAGTTTCTGGTCCAGCTGAATGATTCATTACTATTTGCATATTTCGTTTCCAGATAATTTTTCTTTGCGTTTTCTCTTTCAAATCACTCTCGTCTAATCTTAATTATGTGCCACAAATTCAATAAAAGCATACTAAACAAAAAAAAAAAAAAAAAAAAAAAAAAAGCTCTTTCTCAAAGTCTATGCAAGACTATTAAAATTCAAACTTCCTCTCTTAATACATAAAAAATTTAGCTAAAATAAACCTTTCATTAAATATTCTTTTCTAATACTAAATTCTTTCCTATTCACAAACATGTTTTCCCTCTATGCTTCCCATACACATAATCAAAATCCTGTGCAGTGAAAATAAATTGCCATAAAAGGTTATTTCGAAATCGGATGCAAGTTTGAATTTCTTCTTTATTGGTACCAGGTATTCTCATTATAACACTCATTGTGGGTTATACTGTGGCTCTTATTTCAAAATAGCACTGATTTTTTTTTCCGAAAATATAATTTAGATGATATTATTTTTGAAAAAAATAAAATTTTCGCTACACATAAAAGGAAGTTTACAATTATGAAAAAAAAAATCCGATGGGAGTTTAATAATTAGAGTTGATTTCAGCTGATTCCAAGTGTCAAAAGTGAACGCTTATGTGTGCTATTGGATTCCTTCATTTCCTCCTTTTGGCGTCCTCGTCGTCTTAAACAGCCAACCGGAGATAAATGCCCCTCGCGGCAAACGACGATACTCGCTCTCCTATCGACCCTCATCCCAAGCGGAGCCCTCTCCCTCAATCAAGCTGACAAAGGAAAAAGGAAGGAAGGAAAGGCTGAAAAGAAGGAACCACACGTCTCCTCACCGATATCTCTTCTCGTCTTTTTCTCCTTATGAAAAATGCATGACTACTTTGAAAAAGAAGGGGGCGGGAGAGAAGAGTGTAAAACAAGATGACAATTGGCTTCATAACTAGAGCATTTATTAAGAAACTAAGTAACATCTTTAAAACATTTCAGATAAAAATGGAATCAACGAATAGTAATTAGAGTAATGGCATATATTAAATTTTAACGTTTTTCAAAAAAATTCAAAAGTTATTTACATTTGGGTCATTCCATGTCAAGTGACCAAGAGGTGTTTTAAGTACCATCTTCAATTTCATTGAAATTTTGTATAGTTAATGTTGGATGCATCTACTGACATTGTGTAAAAATTCACTCTGATATGTAGTATAGTAAGGGTGCCAGGGCTTCTTGAAAAAAGGTCCCCTTCGTAATACGACTGTGCGCAGAAACAAATTGTACAAAGGCCCCCCTTCGAAACTACAGCAGCTACTATCCTGAAAATTGGCAATTTAGGACAACTTTTTATTCTTTACACAGTGGTTATAGTATCAAGATTTGGAAATTTTTATTTTTAGTGCTATGTCATTGCAAAGTGTGCAAATATTTGTCGCGCAAAATTTTAAGCAGAATTTTACTGCTCATAACTTGGAAATGAAATCTTCTGGAAGCTTGTGTTTTGGCAAGCCAATCAAGCACACTACTGGCTTTAAACTTCCAAAGTATCAGCTGCTAGGCTTGCTTAGTTTAAGAGATATGTGTCGTTGAACTTGCCATTTTAAATTTTTTCAGCCAATTTTCCTAATTTCAAAGCCAAATAGCACAAAACCTTTTTCTCCAATCAAGATCTTTTATTGTCATTGGAAAGAGCAGGTTTTTTTGCTTCAAGATTCATCTTGTTTTGCTTGGGGGTCGATTCCTTCAATGCAAGAAAATGTACTTCAAAAACTGATTAGTTAAGGAACGAGGCATGTTCTTGAGATTGATATAAAGGGAACTTGTTTGTCCTGGACAGCTAAATTGTCAACATCTACATTTAATATTCTTCATTATGTTTTTTGTGCTTTTTTTCCTCGTTGTTTGTGTATATCATGACAATAAAAACTTTGGCTATGACTTTGTATCCTAAGTTTATTAAATGGTCATGAGAATGTTCAATATTTAAAGGTGAGTTAAAAGAAACCTCACAGTTTTCAAACCAATCCAACCTACACTTTTCACAGTTTTTATTGCCATCATCATCATCATCATCATCATCATCATTATCATTTATTATCATAATTGCTGAAAATTACAAAGAATTACAATTGTGTTTCCAGAAGCCATTTTTCGCTTCTATTGGAAAGTCGAGTTTACACATAATATTTAAAAATGAAAATACAAAATTTGACAAATCGTAAAAACTTTTTTCACAGGATAAAATAAAATTTATTTCGATTATGCCAAAAGTAAAAATAAGCAAAGGTTCACTTCTCTATTTCAAAACAAAGGTTCACTTTGCCATGTTTTTGTTCAGAATAATTGACACCAATTCAAATTAAACATGCCATATAAAAGACAATTGAAAAACAAACCAGAAAAGGAATACAAGGTAAATTGAGTTTTAGGCACACGGTCAAATTAAGGTCAAGTTGAGCACAATTTTTTATAACTCTTCTTTAATAGAATTTTACAACAGCCAATTGTGCTATTTACTAAGGAAATTGATTCAGTAACTTCAGAATCCCCTCCTAAAAGCACTGTCGCAAACAAGAAATAGTCAGCATGCCACCATATGGGCTTTCATCCCCATAACAGCAATTTGAAGATGGTATAGGAGCTAAATATTATAGAACAACAACTTTTGAGTCGACGATACGACCTTAGGCTTGGGATCCTTGGAAATAAACCCCAACAATAGGCTTCATTGGTGGCTTCAACCCAAAGTTTCATGTGCTGTCAGTTTGTGTCACACATACTCGATTGCGTCCCTCCTGTTACTCTACAAATATCGATGCGATAAACTAGTTCGACCAGACTGCGTGATCAAGTTTACAACTTCAGTGATGCGTTCCTGTAGATCATCCAGTATAAAGTTATGGTTGAAAACTGAAGCTATAGTCCAAAATTAACTAGTTAAATTTAGACAAAAACGAAAGGAAATATTCCGCGACTTGGATTTGAATCAAGCACCATGAGTATCTACATAGCTCTACCAACTGGGTTACCGCGAACACGGTACAGCAAGGCTGTCCTAGCTCTGTTTTCAACCATCAGGTTTGGTTTGGTTTGTTTGGTATTAACGTCCTTTTCAACTGCCATGGTCATTTCAGGACGGCGTTATAGGGGCCGCAAATTTTGCCTCGCAAGGGTTCTTTAACGTGCAGCCGACAAACGACTACACGGGACCAACGGCTTTACTTCCCTTCCGAAGGATGTGCGTGATCTCAGGATTTTCCACCTGAAAAAATCCTCGTCGTCCTCGGCCAGGGTCGAACCCGCGTCCTCGGGCATCAGAGGCGATCACGCAACCACTGAGCCACCGAGGCCGATTTTCAACCATCACCTTATATTGAATTTTCAAGAGATTGCTGATGGTTTAGAAAGGAGGAATTCCCGAACTGCGAGCCAGATGCTTGTCCTATCATTGAGCTTCCACTTTTAATGCTTAGCGGTCTTTTTAATACATTTGGTCTCCATAAAGCTGATGGCGGTGAAGGGGAGAAATGCGTTCTGTGAAATAATGCCTTTTTTTTCCTTTAAACGTTAAATATTACAGATTATTTCTTGGTATATATTTCGGGAAGTGATTAAAGAAAAGGAAACCACTAATTCCATTTTAATATTTTATTAATTGTATGCGCATTTCGTCAATCAAGTTGACTTTCGCAGCAAACAGAAATGCCTTATTTAAGAATTGCCTTATTTACGAAACTCACTTAACTCACTCAGCTCCTCTTATTCAAATCACTTATCTCCATAAACACATAAAAATTTGCACGCTGGCGGCAAGTAAAGCTAGTGACAACAATTTCAGGCTCTTTTACGTAAAATTCCTACAGAATAAGAATATTGATAAATTTTAGATAAATTTATTTCATAACGATAAATATCCAGTACAACTCTGAAAATCATTTTATATTGGTTATCACCATTCCTCAAAAACCATAATAAAAATATAGGATAAACGCTTCCGGGAAGATTAACGTCATGAGAATGGGTGTCATCGAAAATGATGGATTGGGTTTCAGCTTCATATATAATACATCTAAGAAGAGAACGTACATCAGAAATCTTGGAATTAGAAGTCTTACCCTTCTGATTCCAAGATATTTGCTGCCCGATTACAAACAATATACGCCCAATCAATTGCCTCCCTATCAATATTGCCCCCCCCCTATTTACGGTGCGCCCCTTGCACCCACGGGTTGGCGCGGCTCTGACTCCCTGAAAATATCTTGCCTCAAGTCTTTGTTGATGCTCGTCTCCATGTCGCTCAAATTGTCTAAGTTATTTTTGATTAATAAATACCACTTCTTTCTTGGCCAGATCGATCGCCTGGCTTGCTGCCCATGGGATGTGATTGCTCGAAAATTGACTCGTATGTCATCACCCACAAAAGATAGGGATGTGTGTGTTGAATCTGTGTGAGACGACATTTCACTGCGAGCCTTGTGGAAAGTTTATCGCTCCGTGCCACACTTGCGAAAGAAGGTTTAAATGTTAAAAGTGTACACACAAAACATTGGTTTTAGTGTTTCTTTTTGACTACAGATCTTGAATTCTATTTATTTATACAATGTAAGACATGCAATGGCTCGAATAAATTTCTCTGCTTGCCTCAAGTCTTTGTTGATGATCAGTTTCAGCAGTGTATATCATTTTCTTTGTATAAAGATCAACACAATATTGTCTCTACAATACTGCAACACGATAAATGATCATCAGGAAAACATGTAAAAAGCGGTTGGTCTTACAACGGGGTAAACAGAATAATAAGTACTCTACGAAATTGGAAAATTCACAAAAACTGCAATATTTACCTTAAATTGATCTTAGTGATTTCTTAGGAACTGATGAAATCTTGGGCTGGGATAGTTAAAATTGTGAATTACAGCCAATTACGAAAAGTTAAAAACTTTGAATCACTCTTAATATTTCTTCAAAACTTTTGAAATAAACAACCAGATCAAAAAGTCTCAAAAATGGAGACAGATTTTGCAATCAGTTTTTGTCCTTGAATGCCTGATAAAGTACCATCATCAGTGCAACAGCGGGCTGTTTGTAAACTTCCCTTATGGTCTCTCAATTAAAGCACTAATTTAAAAATCTATAATTAGAACCCTTAAATAAACCCTTAGGAGTTACCTCAATATGATGAATCCTTGGGGATGGGGAACGTTTTCAGCAGATTTTTGTTTCCATAGAGGACACTTATCTATTCATTTTATACAAATAAATACAATATATTACATCTATTTAACAATTATTTTCCTTAAAATAAACTTTGAAAGACTGCAAGTTTTATCGTCAAACATTTATTCTATAAAAAGTAATGCTTACTTTCTTTTATTAGGTGTTGCAGTCAAAATTTTTCTTTCTCTTCTTTTCATCTAAAGGTTAATAGAAACAGTCACCTTTGGTTGACGGTCTAATTAAAGCAGTTTCCTTGTGAAGTGAAACGTTTTCTGTATTCTTTGGGGTTTTTCCTAAGGGCTCAGCTTTATATTAAAAATGAAAAATGCGAAAGTGCTACTTTGCAATAAGTACGTTGCCTAAGTATTATTAATTTGTAATAATTAATTAATGAACAACATAGAAATTGCGCCTTTATTTCGAGTTCTGTTTGTTACCCATTATAAATTAGATAAACAATCTCGCACTAAGTTTCTGGTGACAAAAATTGGTAACTTCTATTTATTTTTCCACACTTTCAATTACCTCACCAGCAAATTTATCTGTTTCTCTGTATAATGCAAATCTTGCAATCAATATTAAACCAACTTCCTCATAAGCCAGAGAACTGAAACTTTCTATCATACTCAGTATCGATGACAATGTAAGTTAATGAAAAAAAATTTCAAATTCAAATTTCAAAAATCTCTTAAAATTGAAAAATATATAGAGTCTGTCAAAAAAATGTATACACACTGCAGCAAAAGAAAAACACTAAATAAAAGTAGAAACATTTTTTTTTCTATATAAAAGTCGAAACACTAAATTCATACAGGCATCAAGCGATGAATATAAGTGATTATCGTAAGCGTTGAGATATTTTTGAATAAGGCGGGTTGTTCCTATGCATTTTCCTACCAAACTCTTATCAAGTAATCTCCTATATCTAGATGGCAGTTGTAGCCTTCTTTTATTGGGATCGTCTTAATTCAATGTATGTAATAATATTGGGATGTAAGCTTTCGATTTTGCTGTTTTGGAAAAAATTATAGATGACATCTAATAAAGTATGTATATATTTTTTTGGCGGACTCTTATTAAGTGTGTTTTATAGAACATGTTGGATGTCGTTGCAAAAGGCTTGACGAGTAGATGTTAAAACAAAAAAAAATTCAAATTTGAAATTGATAAAACAGTTAAAATACGCAGAAAATAAATTTCTTCATGTATTCATTTATTTATACAGGGTGTTGTTAAATTTCATCACCAAAATGATAGGGTTGATGGAATATGCGATTCTAAGCAAAAAAAGTTCATATGAACATGGGTCCGAATTTGAACTATAACTGAGATATGAACAGAAATAAGAATGCCGCCGCTAAGATCAACAAGCACTTTCTACAAAATCTAGGATGATGAAACTTGGAAGAACAATAGGGTACATAAAACTCTGTATACCGTTAAAATTTGAACGAATTCCAACGAGTAGTTTCCGAGTTACGCACTCAACATCGTAACACGTGCTCGGGTGTGAGTATTAACCACCATCATAAAAAACATATATCGTGACGGAACTACGTTGAGATTTTCGGAATTTATGATGGTTTTTTATGAAAACACTATTTATATGTTATGCAGATTTGTCTGTCAAGTATTGTACATTCTCAGATCAAAGTAAATTTATTTAAAAAATAAAAAGTTTATGCGTTTACTTTGAAATAGTATAAAATCACTATTATAAAGCATCGGAAGGGTAACCAGACTCGGTGCGAGTTCAGACCGTGGAATTTTCTTTATTACTGTTGCAATATTTAAAATCCTCCTAGACCTATTTATAATCATTGTTATTGCAATATTATTCCTCATATTTAGCCCTGGTTTGCGAACAAAGAGCCGCACTTTGACCTTATTGCCATGGATGAAGAAAACCTATGCCATGTTTTCTTCATCCATGCCTATGCCCAAAGGACATGTGTGATAGCGAAATGTTTCCATGCCTACGGTGGCTGAAGTGGTTAAAGCATCGAGATGATAACCCGAGTTCGAGTCCAGCCCTGAAATTTTCTTTACAATATTCTTCAGGGATATAATTAATAAAATTGCTGGAATACTAATACACAAATAGATAGTTCCTGGTTTTAAAAATAACATGTTTATTGTGTATGCTGTAAAATGATAAAAGAAGTTCACTAAAGTCAACAAAGTTTCCATTTGAAAGATAAAAAGACGACAATCCTTCTTCATTTCGCCTCTAGGAGAAAGGGTTTCACAAACAAAGCAGGAAAATTCAGAGCAGTGATTCTAATATTCCTTCCAGATATTTGCTTGAAATGAATCATCCGCTGCTCAGTTTCAGGTTCAAACATTATCTTTCATTTCATTTTTACAAAAGAGAAAAAAATCATCCACCGTTCAATAAAACCGACTTCTTTTCTCTTTTCTGTACTGTTCCCGGAAGGCTTCTTTAAATGCACCCGCTTAGAAAAGAGAAAACTGTTGCCAAAACAGATTCTCCAGATCTCATCAAGAAAGGAGAAAATAGGATTTGACCCTTGGGATCAGAGATACGTGAAGTTTGTGAAAGGCGAAGGCATCCTCAATTAGTTGTTCCAAAACATAAATCGTACTGATCTCACGGTTTCTTTCGGGAGAATCAGAAGAGGAAGGAATCGTTGCCGCCGCCACCCTTAACACACAATTCCTTAGCCCCAACCCTAACTCTAAACGCCCCCACCTCCTCCGGCGGAAGGTCCACCGCCTAAATCTAGTCTAACACCGGAAGTTCAAGCAGCTTCAACAATTGCAACTCTGATGTTTAAGAAGGAAAACTTTAGTTTTCATTGATCTGTACGCGAAGCTTTGAGCCACCGGTTGCCGTGGCGACGCCTTCTTTTAAATCTTCTTCAAAACAGACAGTTACACAAGTCGTCTTTTCAGAGGCAAGAAATTTCCGGCGCAGATAGACCTCCTCCGCCTCCGTCATAAAAGAGAAAATAAAATAAACTTATCAGGAAATTCATATGTAAATGAAGCTCTAAACACAAATAAAATTTAAGTTTCTTTTATATTAGTTCCATAATTAAATTCCGCGAAATAAAGCTTTTTCGGAGGAAATTGAAAACTTTAATCAACACAAGATTAGACTTTATTTATATTTCATACATTAAATCAATCCCTGTGCTTTGTTTTTAAAGTTATTTTTTCCTACTCAACGCAGGAGCAAAAAAAATATTTTATGAGTTTCGGTTTGAATAAGGAAGCATAAATTAGAATTTCTCCACAAAACTTATTTACCGAAGCTTATGTTTACAGTGGAACTTGATCATAACGAAGTACTTTTCAAGATAATTAAATTAAAAAAGAAGTAAAAAAGAAATTTTTTAAAATATTCAAAACTTTCATTTCAAAGCTCAATTGCTTAGTTTCATTCACCAGCAAAAAAAAAATGCATCTTCATGGAAGTATATCGTTAATTTAGATAATGATTTCGCTATTAAAACTTACACCCTCAAAACAATTTATCTTCTTTTTATCGTAACAAAAACACCCAAATATAACTTTACATAAACCGTAGTTTCCTATTCTATTACAGAGTTTTAGGATTCATTTAGACACTGCCGATTCATGTTTATTTTTTTCTCCAAAATAGCACAGGAATATTTTTCGTTTTCAAATCCAAACGTAAGTTCTAATATTTCATTTCTATAAATCTGCTTAGTAAATATTAAAACGTTAAAAGTCTGTCTGCTTCCGCTCTTTTAATCGTAACAAAAACCCATCTTCAGTAATTTCCGCTTTTGTTGGAAAAGGTTCTAGGGTTCATTTGAAGGAAAAATATGTTTACGCAGCTCCAAGGATTTTTCCTATGATATCACTAGAAACAACTTCCCGGCACCATCAAATAGAGCGAATGACTCTGGCGAAATTGGATAACCACGAACAAATGGCATCGGTGACATGCCAGCCGTGTTACTTCGGTGAACGTGACATGACCACGGTTACGCACCTGTTCGCCCAAATCATCTTTTCAAACGACAACAATAACAGATGAAAGCGACAGAATTGCGCGTGGAAGCCGAAGCCCGTCCCGTTTATCTGTGTGCACCCATCACGTGCTACCAATGGCCTCATTTGCCCAATCAAATCCCATTTATCCTCTACGGTCTTAACAAGAGTCTCCGATGGGATCCAATTTATAGTGAATATTACAGTTTCTTACGCCAGCAAATGCAAGTGTTTGTAGTTTTAATTAGTGAGTCATGTTATGCTTCATCAAATCAGAAAATAATTAGTTCTGAATTAAGTAGAGTGAAAAATAAGCTTTACTTCATTAATTAATAAAGATTACTTCACCTCATTCCCAATTTATTTATTTGTTTACATATCTTTTATATATATTTTGTTAACTTAAAATGGGGACAAAATTATTTGACTAAATTCACGCTTATACCGTGACACACAACCTTCCAAATCATCATGCACACAATTCTAAATTTAAAACTAACATTACACATAATGCAGAAAACAAATCACTATTTCACCAAACCAAAAATTATCGATGAAATAAGTTTTTGTGGGAATAAGGGTTTCTTCCTTGTTTTTAATATACAATCTACTGCTTTCTACAGTTTCGGGCAATATTGAAATTTGGAACATTTATTGAAAGGATAGTTGTTGAATCAGTCTTTGGGAATTATTCCATTCACAGTTAATAACTGATATCGAATTTTGTTAAATTAAACAGAATACGAATTGTTATGGGCTATTTTCACCATCGTAAATCTATATTTGGTAAAATTGGCCTAAGCCACTATCACATAAGATCATAATACATCACTAATATATATATCCTTTACACTAATATATCCTTTACATAAGTTATTCAACTCTTTTTTTGAGGCAAACTTTTTTTTACTGCTCGCATTAATCAAATAAATCAATTTTTAATCTGTTAATGAGATTTTGGATGTGAGCGTCAAAGGAAAGTTTATTATCAAAATGGGTATCCAAACTTTTAATAAATTGAATCTCAGCAGTGGACTTAAATATATTTAATTGAACAGATTACCAATACCGAATTTCATTCATCTTTCAACATACAAGTACCATTATTTTAATAAATTAATATACAAAAAATATTGGAACTTTCAACAGCGGGGAAAGATTTATATAAGAAAATTATCGTCTATGTAGGACAGCATGAGAAAAGCCAAAAACAAAGGTGTAAAGGAAAGAGAAAAAAAAACTTTAACCAAAGATATGTAACTCCGAAACGTATTTACAGATTTTCATACACCAGTTCCTTCTTACATTATTAATTAAGATCCAATTGAAAATATCCTTGGTAAATATGGAAACCAAAGTAGAGAGCCACTGAATTCTTATTACTCTTCTGTTTGAAGGTAAAACGGTCTTCTTAGAACCAAAATGGTTCGTAAATAAACAAGGATTTATTACCAATGAAATTCTGAAATAATTTTATAAATATTGATGAGGAAAGAAATTAAAGGAAGACATTTTTTTAAAAAATTTTTATTGCCGGCCGACGCGTTTCGGTATAGCAACCATTACACGGTCATAAAATTATAAAAATGCTTTACTTATAAAAACTAGTCATAAGTAAGAATCTCAACTGAAATTAGAATATTAGAATTATAACGCACACTTTACTTTAACATTCCACTTGATGAGGACAAAACCGTTTCGTTTCATTTTCATAAATAACAAAATAGAACAGTCAGGTCAACTTGCTCAACAGAATTTTTTTGCAGAAAAAAATAAAATCACCCTATTTCATCTCGGTTTATGTGAATCTTCTACTAAATAATAAAAAATCAGAACAATGCGATGTCAGCGCGATAATCAATGTTTCTAGTTTTTGCCTTTGTTCGCTTTGAAACTCTCAGAAAATTACCACGTTGATAATTATCCAACATTTGTACATTCTGGTAGGAAGACTACTCCCAAGATCCCAGGCGATCCTCCTCCGAGAAGGATTTAACCTCCCTTGCCCCTCATAAAGCCAGCCATCCTCTTCTTTCAGTCAGTTTGGAATCGTTCTAGGCAGTTTTCAGTGTCATGAGAGGCATAAAAACGTCTGATTGCAGTGGAGATGAAATTTTTAAGAGGAATGATCGGCCTAAGTTGATTAGACCATGTCCTGAATTTTAATATAAAAGAGATGTGTGGAGTGAATAGAAATGTTATTAATATAGTCTGTAAGTTTGAGACGGTTTGGAAAATGTGAAAAAATTAATAGTCAGCAGTTGACTAAACGACCACAACAGGAAATGTGGGAGATAAAAGCCAAGAAAAAGCGTAGCAGAATAAAAGAGAGGATTAAACATCTAACACGTAATAAACAGTATGCAACCGTTAAGAAAATAGCCTCAGAAACCTATGAAATGCAACAAGATGCTACGAAGATAATGCATTTTCACATTCAACGTGGTCACTTTCATAAGAGATGGGCCACGTTTTTGGAAATTTAAAGTATTTGCGAAAGATAAGCAGTCAACGTCTAAGAAAGGTGGATCGGGCGGCCCTATAGCCATTGTTAAAGAGACTAATAGATACAGCAGTGGTGAGGATACGAGGAGATTGAAATTACAGTTACCCGCTGGCATTCCACGATTACACGATAAAGTACCCCGAACCGGCGGATCTACCAGTTCAAGCAGCAACAAGACTATCCGAGTCAGGCCTACCATCGAACGAGTCAGCATTGCATCCATTTTCTCCAGAACCCTTAACGAAAAAAGTAGTCTTCCAGCATCGTCCATCTCCATATCTCTCTAGCACGGACGTCCATTCAAGAAGTGCTGCCAGAACAACTATCAAAAAGAAGCGCCACACAGCAATCTTAACCGACAGTCCAGTGAAGGCATAAAAGGCAGAAAATCTTTCTAAGAAAAATGATGAAGAAAGGAAGATAAGGGAAGAGAGAGAAAAAAAAGAAAAGGCAGAAGAGAGAAAATAAAAGGAAGGAGAAAGAATCGGAGAACCCGAAACGAAGGCAATGCCAATAGCCATCCAATAAACTAAACAATTCATCAAGAGTTTTTCTGCTTCGTAAATTGCGAGCCCTACTCCAGTAACGTTTCCAGGGGAACTTGGTTGCAATGTAAAAAATGCAAAGGGTGGGCACACAATCAAATGCATCCCGGGAGACATTTTTTATTATGCTTGCCACAATTGTGACGCAAACGATCAAATGTAGGCCTAAATGTAACAACAGAATAAAAATGAAACTGCGACAATCTGCCCTGTACATAGTCGTCATAATTACAATGATCTCTTAAGGCATAAAAGTTTTGTACATATGGCCTATTGTTAAAATGCAAATAAGCTGTTGAGTACTTAAATAAAAAACTGTTAAGTTTGAATGCTCTATGAGGTATAGTTATTTTTATTAATGTTATACGTTGTTATAGATGGAGTATTATGCCTCTATAAATTTCGTATTCTATAAGTTAGTAGAAATCTTGTTACTCACTTCGGATGACAAATTTATTATGATTTGAGTAATTTTTAAACACAATTTTTACACGCATTTAGCAATATGAGTTCTATGAAGTTGACAGTGGTAATAAAGCTCTTTATTAAAAAAAAAAAGAGAAATGGTTTCGAATAAAGAAAATGCTGTTTTCTAAAAAAAATAATTAAATTAGGAGACTCTTTTATGGAGAATAAAACATTTACGTTGTTCCTGCGCTGTCGCATTCGATTAGCCACCACTAATGAAATGAAACAGATGTAGAGAAATTCTTTTAGTACACGATTTGCTAAATTAGTCCGAAATTGAGAAACCAGTAAGACAAATATTTAAATGGCGGAAAATATAATTAAATAACACTCATGGTATTTAAAATCTAAGCTGAATTTGGATACGTTTTAATTTGCCATTAAACAATATATAAAATTACGTTCAATATAGAGGGTGATTTAGAGCTTATGTTACAGAAGAATATGGTAGATAGAGGGCACTAAAACAATTATTTTATATTAAGCAATGTGCGCCGTATCTCTCACCGGTACGGCGCTACGCTTGTTTCAGTGTTTTGACTCTTTGCCATTGTCTGTTGTTTTTAAGTTCATTGAAAGTACTAAACTTTTTGTTGTGGGAACATCTGAAGGCCTTGTTGTATGCCACACCAGTAGATCATGTCGATGTTCTTCTTCCACAAATTGTTGACTTCTGCAACACCATACGTACCAATCATCACCAAGACATCGTTTTTCAACACATGTGTACCTTAGTGTTCATCTTATATCAACAATATTTTCACTTCAACATCCGCTATTACGTCTGGAATTACATCAATCTCCTATCGACTAACATCAGTGTTTCCTCACTTTCCTATCAGCTAACATCAGTGTTTCTTCAATCTCATCATTCTTCTTTTCAAGAACTTATTTGGTGACTTTTGTTTTTATTTTATCTGATTATTTGAATATTTATACCATTATTAAAGGAGCTATTAAGATTAATTCTATGATAACACATTACTCCTTTCTATCCTACACTGAAGTAAGTATACACATATTTGAACGTGTGCGGCAGTCAGTGCTTCAGCGATGCCAGCGTTATGTACAAGAAAAAGAGCGTCAGTTCGAGGCACTTCTGTAATGCACACGTTGTCAAACGTCATTGTTTGTTGTTTTTCAGTGAAAGCTCAGTTATCAAAGAGTCAAGCCATTGGCCCCTGCATGAATGGTTGCTGCAACTGAAGCAAGTGTAGCGCAATAGGACACACATTGCTTAATAAAAATATTTGTTTTAGTACCCTCTATCTACCATGTTCTTCTGTAACATAAGTTCTGAATCACCCTGTATAATTTTTTCTCTTTTAAAAAATCGAGAAAGACGAGAATGAAGATGAGAAGCAACCGCGGGCAGTGCTTTTTTGTAAACATCGCCTTCATGGATAATTACAAAATAAATTCTGTTGGTAATTAGTAAGGCAATTAACATGTCGGCTTTTATCTAGCTAGCTTTAGGCAGCTTTTCTCTAGTTTTTTTTTCGCCTTTAACTTTTTAAACATAATGGTGTCGCAAGTTTGAAGTAAATATTTTGAAGTTAAACGTATAAATTTATAGCCGGTAGCTATCATGTTAAACATGTCCTTTAAAGCATATTTTTTCAAGGTAATAGATGTTTTTTAACTTGAGTGTCTTTTTGACCTGTCATCTTGAAAAATAAGACTTACATGTCAGACGCAAACACTAGTTGTCTTGCCCTCGCCTGCCTCATCTAAGCTTTGCCGATGACATACGAATTCTGATGTTTTCAGCAAGCGCATATTAAGCATTATCCTATCCTTTGTTCAAATGAAAATTCATTATTCATATCTTTCAAACTTTAGAATACAAGGCCTTTGATATTTTTGAAAGAAGGCAGATGTAAGTTAAAGGGGGTAAAGTTAAGTCGTGTTAAATATTTAAACCATTCTAATAGAATGAAACAGTTGGATAGAACTTTTATGTTTAGAAATTAAAAAAAGACACAGGAATAATATAAAGTTTTAAATTAAAGTAGGATAAAAATGAAATGCCCGCGAGCATTATCAGCAACGAAATTTAATTAAATCTAATGTAAAATTTCTAGTTGATCATGTTCGATATTCAAAAGGTTTCGAATTTATTTCCTTGCATTTTGTCATACGGCCATATATACAAGAGGACATTTTCATTAGATTTTTTACATTAAAATGATGGCCTAAGTGATGAATTACATAAATTACAATTTATCTGGTATCAATCGACTCAGGCAACATTATTAGTAAAGTTCCCACTTGAAAGACGTTTAATGGAATTCAGAGACATGAAAATTCGTCAGTTTTTTTTTTCAGTACCGCCAGTTGATAACATTGCTGCGTAGAAACTTTGCTTTGTTTGCCGTACATTCCTGGACTGTCGACCTGTGACTTTTTCCTGTAGAGCTTTGTTAAAGATACAGTAAAATACAGCTGCCACCTTTACCATACATCATGCTTTATTTGCGAGCGCACATCGCAGAAACATCTGCATCTATCGATCATTAATTGCTGCAACGAGTTTGGCAGAGGAAGAACTTCACTAAAGGCTGAATGTACCAAGAGAGTAAGCTTTTGAACATTTCTGATATATTGAAACTAGATGTTTTCATTAAACCCGCTTTACACGTATAGTATTTCAAATTGAGAACATCATTTACGCTAGCGTTTTATATCTTATTAAATAATAGGCAAATCAGCTGTATCTCAAAATCAAATTAAAAAATTAAATTGGCCCAAGAAACGTGTGTAACTATTCTGTAGTTACTATTCGCGGAGAAAACTCAGAAGGTAAAACATGTACTTTGTGTTCCATCGACGATTTTCAACGCATTAATTAATCAACCATGATAACTTACATTGTTTTCTACCGTCGAAGCTATTGCTCTAAGAACCAATTCTATTTGATCGTCCTTAGTCTTAGTAGAGACTTCCAAGTTATTTTTTGCTAGCTAAGCTATAACTAGTCAAGTTATCTTATTCTACTCAATTGTATAGTCACAATGCTAATACCATATTTACATTTTTTTTTTTACTTTTTTCTTTGCCTATCGTTACTCCGTTCTCTTATATTTAATGTAGTTCCAATAGAACATTCTTTTTTATCCCGTATTATACTCCTTCCCTCCCACTACTGTTTACAATATATTCACCTTCCTTCTAAAGACACTGTCACTCTTAACACACTTCTAAATCCACCACCACCTAATCGACTCTTAGCTTAATTCTTTTTGCTCTATCAAAATATACGTAGTCTAAACGCAAAATTTTCATTCTTCTTATCCACACTATCTCTATTAACGGCATTACCATTTACTGAGTGATCCAAAAGTGTTACATTTTTTTACATTGTTAACGACATTCTCAGTTTGCTTTCCAACAATTTAATGCTTTCATAAGAATCACGAGGCACGCGCAAACACTGAAAATGTTAACAATGTAAAAAAAATGTAACACTTGGATTGTAAGGGGCCAAAACGGCACGCACAATCTTCAATCACCCCAACTGACGCAATGGAGAAATCTTAAAGGGGACCGTTCAACCAAAGGAAAATAGAGGGATAATTTAACGAATCACCCTTCCCAGGCGACTAACCAGCAAATAGTTTAATCTTAAATCCCACAAAAGTTTAATTAAAACCTACCGATCTTAGGTGACGATAACCGCATTAATGGACAAAAAACTTATTTTTGAAAGTTAAAGGAAATTGCTTTTACCTCAAAACACCCCAACATTCAGTGAATTTAATCAATTAAAGAACGTTAGACGACAAGGTCTAAAATCCAAGTAAAAAATAGATCTTTTATTGCTTTTTTTAACAAAAATATTAGTTAGAGAAAATATAATCGTGCCACTAGACAATCGCTTTTTGAGATGCTACAAATTAGGACGCATGCGCAGGTCTCCTTTCTATGCGCTAGGGGGGAATAAAGTATCTTCTACTAAAAAGTGAGTCCAGAGCAGCCACAAAGATGAACCCGACAAACGAATCGTATTCTAACTTGGAATGCAAAAAATAATAAGAATTATAACAGAAAGTTCACATTATAAGGATTAGGTAATCATAAATACACAGTGAAAATGAAAGGTTATACAACTATATTGAAGTATAGTAACATTGAGAAATATCGGACGCAATAGCAAAACTTATGATCAATTGTGAGCGATCAACGAGAAATCGACAGCGAAGCTTTGAGAATCACCAAAGAGTCAAGTTCCATAAGAAACCTTTTTCTTGGGTCGAAATCCTGGACGTGGATACCGAAATACAGATGAGGATCAGGAAAACTAACAAAGATTTTCCTGTCAAAGGGCTTGAATAACGAGAAAGAAAATAATGGTCAAAACATAAAAAAAGGGGTTTGAAATCAAAAAATAATTTTCTAAATAAGCGACGGACAGTAGCACGTCGGCTCAAAAAAGAAACAAAAAAAGAAAAGTAAATAACAGTAAAACAATTACCCGAGGGTGGAACGGAGAGTGACGTAAGACAGAAAAATCACAAACGGCAGAACAATTCAAACATCAAAGACTAGGTTACCTACAAATACACAAACTACAGAGGATGAGTAAACGCACTCGTCCAAAGCATCATCCACACAGGGAAGGGGTGCACGAAGAAGGGCTAGAGAAATACTAAAAAAAAATAAAAAAATTCAATCATAAAAGAAAAATGGATTAGAATGGGAAAACTTAAGGCCTAGCACAAATTGACGCAACGCAGTAAATTGATCGGCTAAGGAGACTCTGAAACAACTGCTTGCGAGGTAAATCGGTCATCTTCCAGGGGGAAGAGTAAAACGTTCATGCTGAACTTCTCAAATTAGGAGAAAACTTGGCGGAAACCCAAGATGCGGTAGGTATTAAAGTTACAAACATTTTTCCGAAAGTTACTTGAACGATTTCCTTGTAGAGTAAGCGTCATTCTGGGATATACAATCAACTTCCCATTCAAAAGATCGGCCTCGGTGGCTCAGGGGTAGCGTGATCGCCTCTGATGCCCGAGGACGCGGGTTCGATCCCGGCCGAGGACGACGAGGATTTTTTCAGGGGGAAAATCCTGAGATCACGCACTTCCTTCGGAAGGGAAGTAAAGCCGTTGGTCCCGTATAGTCGTTTGCCGGCTGCACGTTAAAGAACCCTTGCGAGGCAAAATTTGCGGCCCCTATAACGCCGTCCTGAAATGGCCATAGTAGTTGAAAAGGACGTTAATACCAAATGAACCAAACCAAACCAACCCATTCAAAAGAGTCTTTGAATTTCTTTCTCTTTCCTTCTCTGCAACAGCATCGAGTCCGGTTCAAGTCCTCAACGGCGATGGCAAGAGAGAAACGGTCGAATGTATATACGCAAAGCTTTTGAAACCAAACAACTAAACTGTTCGAATCGGTTCAGTGCCGCAAACGGCGTAATTTCTTATCCGAGCATTATCCAACGGATTGGTTTGGTTTGGTTTGGTTTGGTTTGTTTGGTATTAACGTCATTTTCAACTGCTATGGTCATTTCAGGACGGCGTTATAGGGGCCGCAAATTTTGCCTCGCAAGGGTTCTTTAAAGTGCAGCCGGCAAACGACTACACGGGACCAACGGCTTTACTTCCCTTCCGAAGGAAGTGCGTGATCTCAGGATTTCCCCCTGAAAAATCCTCGTCGTCCTCGGCCGGGATCGAACCCGCGTACACGGGCATCAGAGGCGATCACGCAACCGTTGAGCCACCGAGGCCGATTATCCAACGGAATCACGGTCGCAATAGACCTGGTGATTTAACCAAATTATTTCTGCTCACCGAAGGATCCATGCTTTACAATTTGGAAATATAAAGCGAGAAAAAATCATCTTAGTTGGGCGTCCGGGTGACGTTCCGAATCTCCGAAAAAGATTACACGGAGTCAGTCATCCCATGTTATCTCGTCGGGAGCCTAGACGCAACTGCAACTAGAAAAACCACGCTCGAGCGAGCAAAAACAAAAACCTCACGCGCGAGTGACGTAAAACATCGTCCTTCTAAAAAAGAAGAGAAACCTCGCGAAAAAAAAATTATAAGTCGCTACCAAGACGTAACAAAGGGAAAGATTTCGCTACTACAACAATGAAAAGCTATCTTGAAGCGAGCTTAATTTCTAAATTAATGAAACAGCAAATGAATCAAAATATATACAATCGCATTAAATTCTCCCAGTCCTACAAAATAGATAAAGGGAACTGCTTTTTATATATATATTTTTACTTAACCAGCTCAAAGAAAGAGTCATCTCCAGTCCATGGTATCTCAAAGACTACTACTAGGCGAAATGGCGAGGAGGTAAATGACTTAAACGATCGCGACAATTGCTTTATTTCTCCAATGGTTATTGATAGCTTATAAACGAGTTTTGAACGTTCAAGTCTGGCCAGACTAAAAAATTAAGAATAAGAGTTCTTTATAAAAGGTTATCTATTAACCTAGACAATTGTCCTCCGACCGGACACAACGCTCAAGAACGCGTCGTGTGCGCCCTTTATTAAATTGGTTCACCGGGAGGGGGCCACAGTAACCTCCCTAAAAAGAAAAACTATAAGTGGTTAGTCATCACCAACACCAAGGGCCAAAGTAGTAGGTGATAGAAAAAAGGGATGGGGCAGGTCGGGACACCAACGGGTGTGAGTCTGACAACGAAAAAAACTGGGAAACAATAACGTTGCGGGAGTGTAGTTCAGTATCCGACAAAATAGTAGGCGAAACGCACCCGAGCCAAGGGGTAGGGACTACCGGATTCTGACACAACAGAATCAAAGCAACGGGGTCAGCGAAAAGACACGAAAGTGGGACACAGCCCGTGTCCAAGGAGTACCAAAAATCCAAAAAAATATAACGGTGTCAAAAGAGACCGTTACAGGATCAACCGGTATAATAATAATAACTGAAACCTGATCTAGCTACCATTCGGATATTCCTCCCATCGACAACTATCCATCTATATCGCACCAAAAAAAGAGGTGGAGGCATAGCATTCTATATCCATAATTATTTACATTACTCAACTAACTCATCTTATTCTAATATCAGGTTGTTGCAAAAATTTTTTCCGGATTTTTATTCCAACACAAAAACCCCATTTTATTGAATGACAGATTCAGCTCATGCAGATGCCGGGCAATGGTTGAAAAGTGAACCTTGAACTGTTCTGCGAGTTCCCTCGTTGTTACATTGTGATCTTCATCAATTGCTTGGCGTAGATCACCATCTGAAATCATGATTGGCCGACCAGAGAGGTGCATCTTGAAGAGTGCTATCTCCGCGTCTGAACCGGCGATACCATTCTTCTATTGTACGTAAACTAACAGTGCCATCACCTAAACGTTGGCAAATGTTTCGGTGACATTGCGTAGCACTGATCTTTCCAGAATACTCGTAGAAGATTATTGCTCGAATATGCTCTCGTAAAAGGTCCATTTCAGACTGTTGATGGCACTCACAGATGTATGGTCAGAAAGTTGATTCTTGGATGCAATATAGCAAAGATATTCAGGAATCGAATGCAATAATTTGTTTGAAAAAATATGAACACCCTTCGGAAAATGAGCCCTTCTTGGGCACGGGTTCTAGAACCGGAAGAAACTTTTGCAACAACCTGATATCATTGGGAAGTTCTAACAGTCAATATCAATATCATATCTAACTATCGCACTCCAACGGAAAACTTCTCATCCTTTACGTCATATTTAACCTCGTTACTCCTCAATCTTCAATTTTAAAACAAATCTTTTATACTTATCGGGGACTTTAACATCGATTTTTCTAAATCTTCCACTAATTTAAATTCGATAATGGACCCCATCGCTAGAGCTAGCTTAGTTTCCATCATTTCTTCCTTTACCCACTATTCACTTTCTCATAACTCATACCCAACAATTGACCACTGTTTCACAAACAAATATGCTGACTTCCTCAGTGGCTCTCTTGACGTTTAGGTGTCCGATCATTTTCCTTTATACTTAAGCTTACATGTACATTCATAATGCACCCACCGATCATAGCTAGCCTCCTTCTTTGATGTTTTTTCGAATAGCCACCCCCCTTCAGAGATTTTCACTAATACTTTAGACATAAATACTTTATTCGATCTGTTTCTTACTCATGTCCGCTTGGGTTACGACCGATATTCTACGCTATCATTGCCTCGTCCTCTTTTCCCCAATAAATCTATTCGCAAACCAAGGCTAAATTCTCATATCTTAACCTTAATAAATCATATAAATGAACTTTATCGAAAGTTTCGACGAAATCCCAACCCCATCTCAAATCGTAAATTTCGGACCTTCTCTAATACAGTACCTAATACAATAAAAAAGCGAAAGCTCAATACGTTTTCCAATTATTTTAAAAAATACCTTCTAATAAGCATTAGTGGAAATCACTAAATCATCTTTTAAAAGGCACTCCTTCCTTTAGGTCTCCTTTTTCTGAAACTAACAATCCTGATTGCAGCGCTTTAACCGACTTTCTTCGTGTTCTTTTATACTCCTCGTCTTCTCCTTCTGATAAGTCTGCCACCTATCCCTTCCAACCCGTTCTCTTTCTTTGCGACTCCTACCGCCCCGGAGGAGGTTCAAGAAAATCATTAATTAGCAAAAATTAACTACTACTCCCGATCCCCTGGGCCTTCGTTCAAATATTATAATAGCGGTTAGCCAATATCTATGTATTCCCCTAGCCTACATAGTCAGTGGGTCATTTCTATCTGGGTCTTATCCTAACTCACTTAAAGTACCAAAGATAACCCTATCTTTAAAGGTGGCGACCCAAACACCTTTTGCAACTATTCGTCCGATCTCTTCATTGACAATTTAAAAAAAAAAATTTGAAAACTATTCTTCATTCGTCTATCGCAGTTCATCTAATCCATTACCTTCTTACATCGTCTCAACATGGGTTTTCTCCGAAGCGTAACGTGGATACAGCTTGCTATGATATCACCGAATATGTTTCAACTCAAATGTCCAATAACAATTTCGTTGTCTCACTATTCGTTGATTACTCTAAAGCCTTCGATTCCGTAACCCTCTCTTTATTATTCTTTAAATCGCCCTCTTTCATTAATATTCGTGGTCCTCCCCTCAACTGGCTAATTGACTTACTTTTCAACTGTCGCTATTACATGGTGTCACAAAATAAGTCCTAATCTGCAACTTAAGAGTTCCGCAAGAATCAGTTCTTTCTCCTCTAATATTTAACCTGTTCATTAATGATTTATCTCCTATCCTCTCAATTTTATATACTGATGACGTCACCCTTCTTTTATCCGATCTATTTATTCCTCAACTTATAGCTAAAATTAACCAGGTTTTATCTACCTTGAGCTCATCGAACACAGCTAACTCATTATCCCTTAATGCCATTAAAACAAAATACATGCTATTCTATCAGCGTAATAAGCAAAATATGCCGAATACTTTGCCTATCTTTTAGAACTCCCAACCGCTTAATTAACCCTTTAAACACCTAGGTATTTACATATCCCATGATCTGTCTTGGGACCATCACATCAATTGTTAACCAACCTTAATATCAAATTAGGTATGATTTCTCGCTTACACTTTTTCCCAGCTTACTTATTATTGTTGTTACTGTACCATATATTGATTCATTCCTCTTTATGTTATGGAGTTTTATTCTGGATATCCTCCATATCACACTATCTCACTCGTTTCCTCAAACTCCAAAAATGGCTCCAGGGCTAAAAGAGTTACAGCCAGATGCTGTTAGCTAGTGAACTGCTATTCCTCAAATCCAGGCCTGTTGCCAACTGTTGGAAAAATTTAAAAGTGTGTCAGGAACTCCATCTACCAAACACTTGATTTTGAATTGAAAACTCTTCTCTTTCTGAGATCTTCCGTTTGGAGCCAAAAAAAAAAAGAGCAAAACAGTGCGTCATAGATGCCACCACATTTTCTTCTCTGATGCATAAAGCTAAAACTCAGGAAAATGTCACTTTCTAAGGCGTTTTTTTATCAGATGTTAAACGGGAAATAGCTACATTTGCTGGCAATGTGTCCAGATATGTAAAAGAATTAATAGGATACTTGAAGATGAGATTTGAAGATTTGGAGGTAACGTCAATTCTAAAATTTTTGTCACTGATAGATTGTAGAACATGGCTAAAGTATGCAGGGGAAATGGAAGATTTTGCCAAACAAGAACTCTATATTTTCAATCACTTTAGTGATCTAATGACACAAAAGCAATTTCATATAGATGCTGCATTTTTTGAGTGGAGTCAGCTCAACATCTTATGGTTGCAGTCTTTAAAACATCTCTCAGAAGGACTTTGATGTATTATTCGATCTTATTGTGAAACATTTCCAAATATAGCATGTGTTCAAACTGTCACTTGTTTTACCAGTGTCCAATGCAAAGCTTGAAAGGAGCTTTTCTGCAATGAACGGAATCAAAAGTGCCTGGCGAAATGGTTTAGGTGAAAAAACACTGGAATATCTCTTTACTAAGGGATTACGACTTTAAGAAAGCAGCGAGCTATTTCTTTGCAAAGAAATCACGTGGTGCAAATCCGTTACCTTATGGCAAACTCTTTGTATAAAATCATAAGCCCTTATTGCTATTACACATTTGTTCTAAAGTATTTGTAATCTACTAATCTCAATAAAAAGTACTAAAATTTAAAATATTAGTTTTATTACATTTATCTGTTTCAATATATAAATTGAAAATTCATGCTGTTGTTAGATTTAATGTACTGCTACACATTTTGACAAAATTTCTATGCAATTTAAAGTTTGTATACCAGTGATGCTACACAAAATTTTTGAAATTTTGTCTAACGCGATCAGCGACCGGCATTTTCGATCCCCTGTACTAAAAAAACTGTCTATATCTTACAAACCAATCGGGTGCTAATTTAAATGCCAATTATATCACTCACTATTCTTTGTAATCAACCAGTCAGAATCGAGAGATAGAAAAATGTAACCACTGGTTCTTTTAGCCTACTGATATTGTTTACTATGTCAGGCAAACGCAAGTACTGTCTTTGGGGAAGTAAATATTTTTCTAAAACTACTGAACCGTGCTCGAAAAACTTTTTGAAGATTTAATGTTTACTAGGAAGACAAGAAACTGCAAACAAAGTAACTTAGATTTTTTTATACAGAAATAAACATATCTAGTTTTAATTATGTTGTTGATTTGGACCTGTATATAACGACCACTTTTGCTTGGTCGCGTGGATGGTCGTTATAGACAGATTTTACTGTATATACAGGTATTGGACATTGAAACTGAAACACCTGGTAGAAATCCAAAATCTTTATTTAATAAGGTGTTGGGGCACCGTGGGCAGCCAGCACAGCAGCAACACGTCTTGGGAAGGAACGGTAGAGGTCCTGCACAGTTTGCACCCCAGACCATTACTGATCCACCTCCGTGTTTGACTGTGGGTGCCAAGCAGTCTGGGTTGTAGGCATCAGAGGGGCTCCTCCAGACGAATACCCTCCCTGTTGTTTGGAAGACAGTGTAGCTGGACTCATCCGAGAATATGACGCGTTTGAGGTCATCCAACGTCCAGGTTTTTATGCGTCCGGCACCACTGAACCCGCTTGGAGGCATTTGTACTACTGATGAAAGGCTTCGGTATAGCAACCCTGCCATGGATGTTGGATTTATGCAGGTAACGACGGATTGTCTTCGTGCACACAGGTTCCTGAAGGTGTGTATTCATTTCTGCGGTGATTTCTGCTGCGGTGGTTTTCCGCTTTCGTGCAACAATCCTGGTCAATGTCCTGACGTCTCTTTCCGACAACTTCCGTTTTCCCCTGCAGTTGCTCCTCCTGGACGTGGTTCATCCTTCCTGTTCATATGCACACATCACCCTGGATACTGTAGCACGTGAGACATCACAAAGTGTGGCAGTTTTGGACACAGATGCACCTGCTAGACGCGCCCCAACAATCTGCCCTCTTTTGAAGTCGGATATGTCTCCCATTATAGCGCTCTGCACAGACAATTTGAAGCTTACTATCGAACTTTTCTACTGGAGTGACTACCAAGACCTCTGACACGTGATTCATTGATATGCATACGATTAATTACTTAGCAGAAGGTTCTATTCAGCCCTGGGGGTAACCAGTGCTATTTGCGAAGGTGTTTCAGTTTCAATGTCCAATACCTGTATATCTCAATTCAAGTATATAAATTTGATACAAGGTGTTTCTTTTAAAGAATTTATAAAAAAATTATTTTTTACATATAATATATCCCAATTGATATAAATATAATTGGCCTTCTAATTTTTTAACGGTAGGTGTTGCTTTGGCTGGGTAGGACCTGTTAATAACTTTTTGATTTAATATTCTGTTTTTATCTAATTAAGGTATTAATTAATTTATTTATTTATTTATTTATTTATTTATTTATTTATTTATTTATTTATTTATAATTAAACAAAGCAAAACAATGGTGTTCAGCGAGGCCGGTATGGTTAAAAAACCGACGAGTTAAGCCTCGAGGACACCAATACAAGTACAAAGTACAACAGAATAAATTAATAATTAGGGAAAAGAAAAAAATCAAATAAGGTAAGATCAAGATGAGACGACAAAAAGTCTTAACAATGCGAAAAAAATCTATGTGAAAATTGAACATTTGAACAAAATTAAATTTAACAAAAGATTACAACCATTATAAACTACATATACTGTATATTTATAATAAACTGTTATTATAAAGAGCATGGGGAAAATTTCATACGGTACATAGATAACAGCCAAAACAAGTGACGTTAAAGTATGCAAAGTTAATCATGAAGTTCAGGGATGTTATCGAAAAAAAATCCTATTTAATGGAATATGAGAAAAACAATAATTTTTTAAGTTAGTACGGAAGGACGAATTGGGGGCTAAAGAACGAATCCCGGGTGGAAAGGAAGCCCAACATTTGATTCCAGAAAATGAAACACAACGGCTCCTGTAATTAAGGGTAGAAGACGGTATACGTATCTCGTTAGCGGTACGTGTATGATAGTTATGAGCATCACGGTTACAGCATATCGATATAGGAGCAGATAGCAGTAAGAGAGAATTTGAGGTTTTGTAAATGAATGAGCATAAAGACAAAAAGTATAAATGATAAAAAGTAGGTAGGTAAAGAAGAAAATTAATGGGACACAGAAGAAGATTTAGGAAGATTTAAAAAGAGTGCGGAGAAACCATTTTTGTAACTTAAAAAGTCGAGAAAGATTATCAGTAGAGGTAGAGCCCCAGAATATTACACCGTAACATAGTGACGAGTGTATCCTATAGTAATATAGTAACAACAGAATGTTAGAAGGAAGATAGTGGAGTTTGGAGATAATACCTTGTTTTTTATTAAGTTTTACTAATAGAGTATCGATATGAAAGTACCATGATAAGTCTGGCGATAAGGTAAGACCAAGATAAGTAAAAGTTGTTGTGGTAGAAATAATACAATTGTCGTAGTAAATCAAAGGCGATGCTGGTATATTGCATTTATTTCGCTGATGAAAAAACATTAGCTTGGTCTTATCAATATTAACGGTAAGGGCATTAACGGAACTCCAGTGTTTGAGTTTGCGAGGGATTCGTTGAGGGCAATTAATAAACAGGGAATGGCGGAGTTAGATAAAGCTAAAGAAACATCATCAGCATACAGGATAGTTGTATTAGTAGTGAAAATTGAAGGTAAATCGTTGATAAATAAATTAAAAAGAGCGGAGAGAGGATCGATCCCTGCGGGACCCAACGATTCCTAATAGAAGTAAATGAAGATTTTCCTAAGTGAGCTGAATAATACTTTCTATTGGAAAGGAAACTGGTAAGCAATAAAAGAGAAAAGCCACGAATACCATAAAGAGTACGCAATTTAAAAACAAGCAACTGTAAAGGTACGAGGGAAGATCAAAACGTAAGTTGCACTTCCACGGTATGGCCATTTATTACACCACCTATACAAAAGCAACACGGCTATAGCAGCATACAATGTAGGTTCACTTTTCCACATAGTCCCCAAGAGACCCTAAACATTTTTCCGAACCATCAACCAACTTTTCGATTCCGGATGCATAGAAATCTCCTCCAGCGTTTTGTTACCACACGGTGACAGGCGCTTTCACCTCCTCATCGTTTTGAAATCGTTGTCCACCGAGTTCCGTTTTGAGCTCACCGAAAAGATGAAAGTCGCATGGCGCTAATTCGGGACTGTATGGAGGATGTTGCCAAACCTCCCACTTGAATCGCTGCAGCAGTTCGCACGTTTGGCGGACCTTCAATGTCCGTGCAATTCACCCGTTTGGCCCATATAAATCGGATTGCTGCTCGTACCTCCAGTTTGGAGTGGACATCCAGTGGACATTGCTTTTAGCCCGCTAGTCACACAAAACACGACGAGAAACCACAGCAACCGTCCTATCCGACGTCTGCGCAGTTAATGTCCCTTTCTCCGCTTTACCCAAGATTGCGACACACAGCGCGCTCCTGCGGCGAGTTAGTGCAACTTACTTTTTGATCTCCCCTCGTATATAGTCGAATGCTTTTGTAAAATCGATAAATATGGTCGCAACGAATTTATTCAGAGCCATTTCAGACGAAAGCAATTCAAGTAACTCGTGGCAAGCCGTCTCAACGTTTCTGTTAGGTACAAAACCATGTTGACAAGGGGTGAAGAAGTTATGATCATAGATAAATTGAAAAAAAAACCATAGAAGAATAATTTTTCGAATATTTTAGAAAATATAGGTCGTGCGGTAATAGGACGATAATATGTATAAGACCCAGGATCTCCTTTCTTAAATAATGGCACTACTCGAGTTAATTTTAATATCGTAGGATAAGTACCGGTACTAATAGAATAGTTGAAAATAAGAGCAAGAGGAAAAGCAAGGTTATGTTTAAAGTAATAATAGCATCTTCTATCCCAAGAGGGTCCGGCACAAGAGAAGATTTTTTAATTGACTAATAACGTTGCGAACCTCGTCCTCTACCGTGGGAGTGACATAAAAACTGGATAGGGGAGTAGAAATATGGTGTGCATAGTTAGCGCCGGAAGAAGAAGGAAGATCGATAGAAGGGGATAGTGAAGTATGAAGAAAATCAGTTAACGAGGAGGAGACTGAATCAGGATGGGAAAAAGGAGAGGAAGGTGAATTTGGGCCGTGTGACAGATTCTTTAATAAACGCCATTTCTCTTTACTTGAATTATAATAAGATGGTTTGAATTTATGACAGTATTTTTTACTACATTAGAAAAATATTTGAACTTATTGAGAGGCATTAAGGGTTGGGTTCCTACGGAACTTCCGATATAAGGAGGGTTTTTTTTAATAAGTGATAGAATGCTGTCTGAAATCCATGGTTTATGACTTATAGTATTAGAATTGGTTGATGAACAGGAATATAAAGGAAGGTAATGATCATAGCCGAGCTGAAAATGAGATAAGAAACTTGCAAAAAGTTGGTTGGAGTCAGTAAGGTTAGATAGAAGACAGTTCCAATCGGTTAAAGCGAAAAAGGATTGTAAAATGGAGATTCTATTAGGGGTAATTAACCGCGAGCAAGTATGTTAGTTAGGTGGATTATCAGAGATACGAGTGTTGAAAATAGTGAGAAGGGGAAAATGATTAGAAATAACCATATCAATAAAACTACTAAAAAGAATTGAGTCAGAATTCGTAAAACAAGAATTAATAGCTGAGTAGGAATTATAATGGGAATAATAGTGGGAAAAGGAAAAGGTATATTAAGTGTATATTTTTAATGTAAATATTAAGTCTTAAATTGACCTATCTCGATAACTAAAATAATTGTAAGTGATTAACTCTCGATTAACTGACTACTATCAAGGTCAACCGGAATCCTCTCGACAGGCCTAATCATTGCCGAGATATTAAAGCTCCACATTAGAAATTCTACAAAAATTCGCAAGTTCCGGTAAGCTAGTACCATTGGTTATATTTCTATAGCCATTTTATATTCTATTGATTGACACCGATCCAACCTCTAAGATTTTTCATTTTCGAGATCTAAACTATGAAGAAATTTCGATATTTGATCGATTTATCATTTTCGAGGAATCTTGGAACCCAGCGTTCTCCGACTTTTCTGCACTTGAGTTAATTGCAAATCATGTCGAACACTACTTCATAACCAATGGTCGGTATGCTTGCAATATCCTTAATTTTCGACGTTTTTTCTTAATTGCATTGCTTACGCACCAAGATTGTTCAGGGACGTAGACTTTCATGGTCGTCCTGAATTGTGCCTCTTACTGCTTTAAACTCATTACACCACCAATGCACCTGAGATTTTGAGAGAGCAGATGCCTGTCCATAAGTATAATCAATTCACTATGGATTTCTAACGGTTTCGTACCTTTCGACATACAATGGGATAACAAAATGGGCTTCAAAAAGGGGGAGGCCGTGGCCTGGTGGGCTTTCACTGAAACACAACTTCAGTGAAGTTAAGCTACATCAGGCAGGGCTAGTCACTGGATGGGCGGCTCATCAGTGACTCAGGATCTTCACCCCCTCCTCCCGGCTGCTGTGACCATCATACAGCAGTCGTTAATCCAGGTCCATCCGGAGACCCAACTCGTCGGCCTCAGGCCATACAGGTCTGGATGGACGTATTGGATTACAATGTATTAAAAAAAAAAAATCTTTGTTCCTTGTCTCTGAGCTTCCACTACGTACGGCATCTGTGTTTTGCATTATAACTGAATTAGCATATGGCCAGGTCTCTTAAACGCTTACTTAACCAAGAAATGTGTATTTGGAGCTCTTCTCGTAATTTTATTATTTTTTTTTAACTTAAAAAAACTGATTTTTTTCGATATGAATTTACGGATACATTATAGAAGTTTTGCCATTTACTATCTTAACACGTCCTTCAATTGTGTTAGGATTCAAGCAAAATACCGCTAGAAGGTGCCACTGCCAGTGGTTTAGCGGGACAAAGAATATCATCATGCTCACAGCAGAATTCGAACCCACGATCTGAAGGACTCGATAGGCGCCCGAGCTCTCTCAGCATCGTTAGAAAAAAAATATAAATTAAATTATATTAACAGTTTTTCTTAATGCATATAATCTACATAAAAATTCAAAATCTCTTTCGATTGATTGTAAATGATAAATTGCAATTACATTGAAAAAGACTTTTATTGATCTACACCTTGTCTTAAAAACACGATCGATGAAAGAGGAGTCAAAATAATATAAGCCTTTATACCTCAGATATATTAAAATTTACGAACTGTTACAGATGCGTTTAAAAGACTTAACGACTGAACGAATCCAGATGGAGTCCGGAAATTTTGTCTACGCAAGCGTTGAAATTGATGTTCGGCAGCCAAATTCCCCTCGGAACTCTCTTCCGTCTAGTCCCTCAAAAATAAATTTCCCAGCGATCTTCGACCAGTTTTTTAGCTGTGAGAATTCAGGATTCAAAAGTATTACTGAAATTCCTTGTGAAAGTGGGCGTCATTAGCTAAAGGTGATAGACTATCATTGTTTGCCAAAAAATCCAAGTTTCATTATTAAGCAAATATTTTTCTCAATATATAATTAAATGTTGATGAAAAAAATCCTCTTAAGACCTTTCATTTATTAATCTTTAATAATTAAATGTATTTGCTTATTTTCTCATAAAACTTTTCTCGGTTTAGAAATTCACAACCTTAACTCTTTATTCTATGCTAATATTACTCATATATCTCATCGACGAAACTATAGGAAATATTAAAAATCCATTCACTTTTTACTATGCAGTAGATAATTTTATTAAGTTACAATCGTGAAAGAAACAATTCTTCTCGTCTTAGGAAAGAGTTTTCCAAGATCAACTGACGCACAAAATTCTGTTGGCTTATTTGTTTCCATTTGCATAAACAAATTCCTATTGAATTTCATATGCAATATTCTGTATCAGTGTTCGCATATGAAATTCAACTTAAAACCTATTTGAACTTACAAATCTTCTTAAAGATATCAAATATGCCGGAGAGGATAGACGGATTCAAAACGATAGAAAATTCAGAATATCCATGCAAAGAAAGACGTCAATCGAGAGTGCCTAGATTTTTCAAAATAAACCAGCAGTTGCTGAGCAACGGAGGAGGTTGGCACAAATCAGACAATTCTTCACATTCACATATTTTGATCGCGTTTTTTGAAAGAACCATAAAAAGCCATCCCAATAAATCGATTGCCGTGTATACTATTCTAGCAGCAAATAGTCGTGTAAAGTTTGAGGTTCAATATTAAAACTTTATAAATATCCCAAAAAGTTTGAGTTTTGGAATATTCATAAAATATTACGAAATCATATTTAAATATAAAACGCATGAAATTTTTAACAGTTAATACAGATTCCCTAGCTCCAACGCGTAATTAAGAAAACTAAGGCAAGAAAAATTTAAGAGCATTCACTTTAATAATTTTTGGCTTATATAGTAATAAAAGATGCGCGCAAATAAACGTTGCATTTGAATAATCCAACTAGGTGAAATCTCTATGCGTCCATTCTTATCCCTATGAAAATCTCTCTTCATCCATCCTAATATTTCTTTGTCCATAATATTCCCATGGGCTCTGATTTTAAGGCACAGTTCATCGATTTTTATTCTTTGTTACTGTCGATGCCGGCAACATCTTATGGGGCTCATCGCCGGGCTCACTGTTTTCGTCCTTCAAAGATGTCTGGATAGCTTCTGACATTTCCGGATGAAGCGACCATTAGAGCATATATCCACAGAAGTGATAGATCTGATATGACCTTTAAAACTGACTGGCTTTTAAGTTAGATTTATGAATGCTTCTAGTACGTACTATTTTATAGAAGTAAAGAATGAAGAATGGCCCTGTTTCTATTATTCTAATTCTCTAACGACGTTCATTAAATAAATTATACAGCTTTCCACGAATAAAATGAACTACCTTCTTCGTGTAATTAGTGCAAAATTTTAGGGCTTCTTCTTAAGGACAGTTTCTTTTTTCTTAAAATTTTAAGGTAGCTTTTTACTATCTTAAGGGTCGTTCTCTACATCTGTCGGCTCTGGAACCAACGCCAACATTTCATCGTTTCCTTATAAAAATGTCAGACTGTCGCATTATGAATTTTCTAGGCGGCAAACGAGCGTGTTATAAAAATATATTTAACATAAAATATTATTTCAAGTTTCGAGAAGCTGGCGAATATAAAATATTAATTCCGAAATGAGTTCGATACAGGACAAATTGAAACGAATGGCCGGGGGTGGGGGGGGGCCCCCCCCAAGTGAAAGAAGATTACTGTGGCAAGTGTAACGAATGTGAAATTCATTATCAGTTTACTTTTTTTAATTAATAAACTGATATATTTAAATTTATATACGTATTTTAAACATATAATTTATATACGTATACATTATTACTAATTTATATAAAATCAAAATTATAACTCTTAAAGTGGCGCTAATTTTTTTCCCAGTCTTAATAATAATATACTTTAACTAGAATGAAGGCTATTTAAAAAGTATAAAAATGAGAAATAAATGATTAGATAAATTTCTTAAATAAGCGAAAGTTTCCTTTCAAAGAAAAAAGAGAAAGGTAGGCCACCTCTATTGTAAAGATTTTCTTCCCTGTATGATATTGTTTCCTTGAATGTAGATAGAGCATTATGGAAGTTTTGCAATATTGCAATAGACATTTAATTCTTACAATTTTTTAAGATTTTCAACCACTTTCAATACAACTCTGCATCTTTCGATTCTTCCATGTATCTTTCGAAAGTTGCGAAGCATCTTCTGTGCTCATATTTCCTCTCTGAAATTCCCGATCCCAAATAAATATGGTAGTGCGATGAGGACCGTCCTCTCCAAAGTCATTTCTTCCAAAGCGATCAACCTTCACTCTGCGAGCAAATTCGTAGCGTAAACTACACGGTATTCGTTTTTTTGACCAAGACGACATAGCACGATGTTTGCGCTACCACGGCTTATGAATAATTCCACTTAGCGTTCAATCTCTTGCCCCACAACATATATGCACATTTGGTCCGATTGGTATTAACGTCCTTTCCAACTGCCATGGTCATTTCAGGACGGCGTTATAGGGGCGGCAAATTTCGCCTCGCAAGGGTTCTTAAACGTGCAGCCGGCAAACGACTACACGGGATCAACGGCTTTACTTCCCTTCCGAAGGAAGTGCGTGATCTCAGGATTTTCCCTCTGAAAAAATCCTCGTCGTCCTCGGCCGGGTCGAACCCGCGTCTTCGGGCATCAAAGGCGATCACGCAACCCCTGAGCCACCGAGGCCGATTCGAGTTGTTGGAGGTGCCGATTGTAATGGTGCATTGGGAAGGACCAAGTTCTGCCGATAATCGAAGAGCTCGGCCAGTTCACTCCGGGCTTTATCTTCTACAGTAGATGACCTTCCGACTCTTAGTTTGTCCTCAAAGTTGGTATCAGCTTCATTGAAGCGCTTAAATTATTATTGTGCCGTACGTTTTTTATTGTTCTGGATCTTTCACACCGTTGATATTTGGCATCGAGCTCAATGATGCAAAATACCCTTAATTCCGTGTTTTTCGCCCGACATCTTTAGTTAGAAAACCAAAAAAAGTTGAACGAATTCGATGCAAATACTATAAGAAAATGAAGAGAAGGAAATTCTCTACAAAAAAAGTACAAATATAACGAAATGAATGGTGTAACAGTGAGAGAGGCAAGCTGCCAAATATAAGCTTTTAAAATACTGAATTTTGGATTAAAACCCAAGAACAAAGAAGAGTTTGCTTTTATAAACCTATATTAATAATCATAACCTTTCTATTTGTTATTGTGATATGTTTGAAGAAGTTTCTTCAGTTAATTTATTATATTCTATTTTAACCTTTCTTGCATAAGAAGACTAATCTTAATGACATTAATTAACGTTCCTAGAGATTTATAAATGTACGTAAAATCAAAACTATTTTCAGGTTCTGTCATCTTGTAGTTAAATTGGAAATTCGTTCGCAGTCTTGTTTTATAAGCCAAGCTCTCTCTCTCTAAAAAATTAATCCTTCTCTAAAATAAAAAATGACAACATTAAAAAACTCAACGAAATATAAAGAAAATAATTCAACCCTATTTGAGAAAATAATGCAACCCCATCTCAAAAAGGAAAGGTGTATCACATGCACCATATGACTTTCCTCCAGTCATCAGTCCTTATGTGGTTTCGCCCACTTAACTCGTTCACTGCATTATTTTCGATTTAGATGAAGTTTTTTTGGTTTTTTTTTTGGACCACGTAGTCCAATTTAGTCAATCTTCGCCAAGTGGTGAGTTTGATATCTTTTTTCAAATATTAATTGACCAGTATACACCCAAAACTGATGCTGAGGCAAACCTGTTGTTTTTCATAACAGCTCTCAACTTTCTTAAATCACGTTTGTTAGTTTCTCGCAGCCTCCCAGTTCAATGATTGCATCTCGAATGGCCCCATTCTCTTCATGCACACGTTTCAAGCACTTTGAAACAGCTGATTTAGAACGCGACAGTAATTTTGCAATTTTAGGAATTGTCTCCCCTGATTCTTCTCTTCAATGATTAACTGTGTTGATTTACCCTTTGTGGATACGGTGTTAAGTGAAAGTCTACCTTTATACACACAAGAAATAACAGGCCAATTAGGTGGCGTTTCTAAACTTCTGAAACTCCAAGTGAATGTTTATAAACTTTTGAACTTCATAAAATATTTCAATGACACGATATTCAAACTTATTTGTACCAAATATAAATCTTCTATTAAAGAAAAAATAGGAAGGTATGCATTTTTGCATAACTTTGTTCTTTTTTTTGAAAAGACCTCTAAAGTTTTGAAATGGGGTTGAATAAAAACCTTCCATTTAATACAAAAGTTAATATTTCAATCAATTTCAAAATGTTGTTTTTCTCTTTACTTCTAATAACAGAAGGAAAAAAATTTTTCGTTCCAGTTCCCCCCAAAAAATTATCTTAATCTTATTTCATTCTCTTAAGAAAACATGTCGAAACGATTAAGAATCGATAGGGATGAGACAGATACCGAATAGCTGAGTTCGTTCTCATGGATACCTTCGTTCAATCTGGCGTTAAAATTTTTTAATGTCTAAGAACTGTATGCTTCGACGGAAAATTCCACTTGAAAACAGCAAGACAAATTCTCTTACATTGAATCCACCCCCTCGCCAAAACTTAATTGACTAAATGGAAAAAAAACCGATCGATATTTTACTCTAGATTCCTTTAAATGGTCTAGAAGGCCGTATAGGCACATCTTAGGGAACAAAATATTTCATAGCAATATGAAGAAATCCATTATTGTTAAAAATTCATTCATCTGTAAACAAAGTAAGATCTGGTTATTGAGAGGTGGTTATATATTCTTCCTCTAAATTTGGATTCAAGAGTTGGTTTTCATAGTATCAGCATAACGAGTAGAATAAATAAGTGTGATTACTCTCGTATTAAGCAATGCTAAAAATCAGGCGAGCGGCGGATGTGTGAAATAAGAGCGCTGCTGCCGATTTCGACCAACTTCGTGGCGTTGTTTTGCTGGCTGCAAATGGGAATTTCACGTTTCGTGTTCAGTCGTATATTTTATTATTTCACCATTTATACGTGATGAGCTTGTTATAAAGTGTTAATAGTGTAATTTGCGTATCGTTTGTTACGTTTAAAACGGTATTTTTACGCGTATTTTAAGAAATTTATTCGTTATATTTACTCGTACACGTACCTTATGACAACAGATAAGCCTACTTCATTCCTTCGGCGGTTATCAAATGTCTGACTATCGCGGTTGTTGTTCTTGAAGATCACCAGAATTATGCCCATTTAGAGTTGGAACAGATACGAGTTTCAATGAATTTCGTTTTAATTTTCAATGAATTTAAAACTGCAGGATTATAGAAAAAGCAAGACGCTTCGAAATGAACTGATCACACGATGCTATTCGCATTTGGATACAAAGTCTTCGTTGGCTAAAGGTAATCCGCTGCTTCTTAATCGATTCCGATTGTATAAATATATGAAACGAAGTTACTATCGGATTTCTTATTTAGGCTACATATCCAAAGAGAGAACAAGTTAAAGGCATTCTGATAGTAAAAAGGCAAGCAAACTCTAGCGTTATGTAGAATCGAAACTAGGCTAAAATCGAAACTAAGCTAAAAATGACTTCTTGTTCCGCTGGTTCTCCTGTGGGGACGAAGGCCAATTTTTGAATTGTTCAATCTATCGAGGCGTTTTTCTTATTAACATATTAGGATAAATCGAAAATTTTTGAATGATATATTTACCCTGGATGCAAAACTTTTCGAATTTTTTCCGTGGAGTGCGTTACCTTTAAGAAACAGTAAATAACCAGTAAGAATAAAAAAAGAACTCTTGTTTGAAAATTAATTTTTAAAACCACTGTTAACGTTTCGTTCTTTTCCTTGTAAGCGAATACTAAACCTGCGACTCGCTGGTCAAAAACGCACGCAGTGACATCTTGCGGATGCGCCAGAAAACTACGCAAGTAATCACACCATTCTATTCGTTATGGTATCAGTATAAATCTCCTGGGCTTCTAAATCTGCGAGGGTTCTTATTGTATATTTGGTTGTTTGGTAGATGGGTGAGGGTTTATTATATCTGAAAAACTCATAACAGAAAATATAAGATGTGCCTATACGGCCTTCTAGAAATTATCAGGCCTGAACATGGAAAAGATAAAACATTGTTACGTCGTTCTAAGCTTAGTGGTGCTCAAAGCCAGCTAGTGTAACGGGCCAAAACGGCACGTACAATCTTCAATCACCCCAACGACGCAATGGAGAAATCTTAAAGGGGAGCGTTAAACCAAAGGAAAATAGAGGGATAATTTAACGAATTACCCTTCCCAGGTGACTAACCAGCAAATAGTTTAATCTTAAATCCCACCAAAGTTTAATTGAACCTTACAGATCTTAGGTGACGATAACCATATTAATGGACAAACAAACTTATTTTAAAAGTTAAAGGAAATTGCTTTTACCTCAAAAAAAACCCAACATTCAGTGAATTTAATCAATTAAAGAACGTTAAACGACAAAGTCTAAAATCCAAGTAAAAAATAGATCTTTTATTGCTTTTTTTTTAACAAAAATATTAGTTAAAGAAAATATAATCGGGCTACCAGACAATCGCTTTTTGAGATGCTACAAATTAGGACGCATACGCAGGTCTCCTTTCTATGCGCTAGGGCGGAAATAAAATATCTTCTACTAGAACGAGTCCAGAGCAGCCACAAAGATGAACCCGACAAACGAATCTATTCTAACTTGGAATGCAAAAAAAAATAAAAATATAATTATAAGAGAAAGTTCACATTATAATGATTAGGTAATCATAAATACACAGTGAAAATGAAAGGTTATACAACTATATTGAAGTATAGTAACACTGAGAAATATCGAACGCAATTGCAAAACTTGTGATCAAATGTGAGCGATCAACGAGAAATCGACAGCGAAGCTTTGAGAATCACCAAAGAGTCTCTAGCCTACCACAAATTGACGCAACGCAGTAATTGATCGGCTAAGGAGACTCTGGAACAATTGCTTGCGAGGTAAATCGGTCATCTTCCAGGGGGAAAAGTAAAACGTTCATGCTGAACTTCTCAAATTAGGAGAAAACTTGGCGGAAACCTAAGACGCAGTGGGTATTAAAGTTACAAACATTTTTCCAAAAGTTACTTGAACGATTTCCTTGTAGAGTTAGCGACATTCTGGGATATACAATAAACTTCCCAATCAAAAGAGTCCTTGGGTTTCCTTTCTCTTTCCTTCTCTGCAACAGCATCGAGTCCGGTGCAAGTCCTCAACGGCGATGGCGAGAGGAATGGTCGAATGTATATACGCAAAGTTTTTGAAACTGAACAACTAAACTGTTCGAATCGGTCCAGTGCCGCAAACGGCGTAATTTCTTATCCAAGCATTATCCAACGGAATCACGGTCGCAATAGACCTGGTGATTTAACCAAATTATTTCTGCTCACCGAAGGATCCATGCTTTGCAATTTGGAAATATAAAGCGAGAAAAAATCATCTTAGTTGAGCGTCCGGGTGACGTTCCAAATCTCCGAAAAAGATTACACGGAGTCAGTCATCCCATGTTAGCTCGTCGGGAGCCTAGACGCAACTGCCACTAAAAAACCAAGCTCGAGCGAGCAAAAACAAAAACCGCACGCGCGAGTGACGTGAAACATCGTCCTTCTAAAAAAGAAGAGAAACCTCGCGAAAAAATAATTATAAGTCGCTACCAAGACGTAACAAAGGGAAAGATCTCGCTAATACAACAATGAAAAGCTATCTAAAGCAAGCTTAATTTCAAAATTAATGAAACAGCAAATGAATCAAACTATATACAATCGTATTAAATTCTCCCAGTCCTACAAAATAGATAAAGGGGACTGCTTTTTATTTTTTTTTTACTTATCCAGCTCAAAGAAAGAGTTATCTCCAGTCCGTGGTATCTCAAAGACTACTACTACGCGAAATGGCGAGGAGGTAAATGACTTAAACGATCGCGACAATTGCTTTATTTCTCCAGTGGTTAATGATAGCTTATAAACGAGTTTTGAACGTTCAAGTCTGGCCAGACTAAAAAATTAAGAATAAGAGTTCTTTATAAAAGGTTATCTATTAACCGAGATAATTGTCCTCCGACCGGACACAACGCTCAAGAACGCGTCGCGTGCGCCCTTTATTAAATTGGTTCACCGGGAGGGGGCCACAGTAACCTCCCTAAAAAGAAAAACTATAAATGGTCAGTCACCACCAACACCAAGGGCCAAAGTAGTAGGTGATAGAAAAAAGGACGCGGCAGGTCGGGACACCAACGGGTGTGAGTCCGACAACGGAAAAACTGGGAAACAATAACGTTGCGGGGGTGTAGTTTAATATCCGACAAAATAGTAGGCGAAACGTACCCGAGCCAAGGGGTAGGGACTACCAGATTCTGACAGAAAACAGAATCAAAGCAACGGGGTCAACGAAAGACACGAAAGTGGGACACAGCCCGTGTCCAAAGAGTACCAAAATCCAAAAAAATATAACGGTGTCTAAAGAGACCGTTACACTAGATAAACGTTAGTAGCTGGCTTTAGGTAGTGCTATTCAACGTCACAATCTTAGTGCTTCAACAATACATTATTGACATTATGTTCAGGCCTAGTAGCTTCTAAAAGACCGTGGTGAATACGATGATCATCCTAAATCCTTACAATAACCCGTGATAAAAGACCCTCGGACAGCAAAAGTGCGGTTAGTCCTTCTCTAAATATATCCCACCCAGCAGTGGGATATTCTTTCCCACCTAGAAATCGTTGCAAGAGTCCATTGTTATAGAATCCTCTTTTTGGCCCTGGAAGAACTTTTCCAGCTCACAGACGACCTCTTCGTCATCTTGGAAACGGCGTTCATACATCGTGCTTTCCAAGCGCTGGAAGGGAAAGAATTTGTTGAGTGCAAGGGATGAGGCAGTAATTCATCCCCAAGAGCAGCACTTCTTTGAACAGTTTTCCACGCTGTTGATACTGATGGCGTCCAGTAACTTTCAGACATAATCGGTCAATAACAGTTTACAGGCCAACTCAAAAAGAATTTGCGACTGCAAAAAAAAAAGGCATGAGTCGGAAGAAGCAGAAAATAATTGTGTTAAATTATAACTGAAAAGTGAAAAAAATCCAAATATACATGTGCCGTTAATTTGTAGCAATCAATTACGTTTATTTTGAACTCAAGTGATTTCGCATTAATTTCGCTTTAATTATTTACAACTTCCGTGATGTACACAGTAATGTTTCAAAAATATCATTATAAAAAAAATGAAAAAAAAATTTGATGTTAATCCATTATGTGATCAACAATCGATTCCTTCAGACAATTAATGATTAAAACTGTTTGTTATACATATTATTAATTATTTTACAAACAGTTGCAAACATTCAGTGCAAATAACGTTGAACCATTGCAAAAGTGCAATGGTTTCCACAGTTATCGAGAAAAGTGCAAAATCTGCTTTACTGACTTAAATAAACCACGATGAGTACAGTAGATTGCACTTTAATAAAAGACGACCGCTATTAACAGAACAGTAAAACAACTGCCGGCCAAAGAGAATTAAATACGAGTAAGAAGCATTGCATTTTCAGCAAAACTTATGCCTCCGATATCATATTAGTATTCTCGGATCTGAGATATATATAAACCATAGATGTCCATTTCATTGCAATTTGTTTACTTAATCAGAAACGTTAAAATATTCTCGAGACCCCCTCCTCCGAAAATCATTTATTTATTTATTTATTTATTTATTTATTTATTTATTTATTTATTTTACCCTTAAAGTTTTGTAGAGTAGGTTTCAGCTGAAGGACTGATATCACCAGTTAGATTACGAGCTAGAATTACACCAGCTTTTGTAGAGCAAATGTGACGTCATATACGATGGCAGAAGACTTTCTGTCCAATTATTTTAATCACATTCTGAATTTTAATTAGCTTAATTGGAACAGAAACTTCCTAAGCCCAAGGAATTAATGAAAACAGCTAATTCAGGATTATACATAATGATTCATCCGATTTCAAACGACTCTATATTTGAATTGCAAATACATTGAGCCGTAATTAGTTTATTAATATATACTGCTTAAATTTTGTCTCTCATCTTAAGTGACTGCCCATAGTTAAAGAGCAAAGTTCAGGTCGAATTCCAATTACTAACTTCTAGAAAATTAGGACTTCCAATTCCTTAACTTCTAGAAATTCCCATAGTTAAAGACCTTCTCTAACTAGAAGATCTTTTGCCATTACACAACTATTCTTGAATTCGTACAGGGTCCTCCGTTTCTAAAATTTGAATATTCCCCATTTCATTTGGCGTGCACCTAATTTATTCGCTTGATGTAGTGTATATGAAAATTAACCTCATTTAAAAGCGGACGATCATTTTGAATAACCCTATGACTATAAAAAATATTTATTCCATTAAAAAAAACAACAGTGATTCGTCTAGTATACTTCTTGTGACAAATAAGAAAAAAGACTCTTTAACCACAACAGAAATAATGGAAAAATAAACTTGTATACGCATTTCAAAAGAAAAGCTTTCTTCATTCGGCAGGAAAACAGGGAGGACACGAAGCAAAGTGTACTGAAGTCCTCAAGATAACGAGAAGCTTTATAGCGAAAGAAAATGAACAAAAGCCAATAAGGGAAATTAGTAACGTGGGACTCATGTTTTATACTTCTTGTACTTAATATTTCTATAATAATTATCTCATAGGTTCTATGATAATTTTTTCTAATAACCAATATATTTCTCTTTTAATCATCGATCGTCATTCAATCAAACTCGCAAAAAAATCAAATAACGACATAAATTTCATAAACATTCCTGACAAGTGAATACAAAAATATTCTTTTGAAATCTCAAAATTAATTACTAAATTTAATTTCAAATAATATTGGAATTTTCTAGAATTATATTAACTGCATCATCTAAATGGATTTCATCATTTTACATAATGTTTCTGGCATAATATTTGGACAAATTTTGAATATGGCTTGAAAAATTTTATATTTATTCTTACATCTTCCACAGATTTAAGAAAACAAAGTTTAATAAAAATTTTTAAAAAACTTAGTTTCTATTCTCACCAAAGTTCGAGCGCGTTTTCTTGTCCTTGAGAAAAAAAAACTTGCATGGAATTCATCCATATTTATGTGTTGTTGGTTTGATTCCGTTCCCTTAATGAAGATTTATGACCCTGATTGCATTTCCGTTCTATCGATTTCTTTTTCAATTTTTTTTCCGAAGTTTTATTTGAAACTAGCAGAAAATTTTAAGTCGAAGCACGTAATTATCTTCATGTCTTTTTAATAGAAACCAAAAATTTTATCCGAAAATTAATGACAAAGTAAATCAGATAGCCAATATAATAAATCAGATTCCAAATTTTGAGTTTTACTTCTTTTAATAAAATCTGCTATTTGTTAAAATTTAAAAGTGCTCTCGATAAAGTTTTGGAATTTTGATTTGGTTGAATTTCTAATCATTGAAGGCAGTTCAAAGAAGCCGCAGAAGCTGGTGAGTCACTGCAAATGAGGACTCCATATAGGCTTGTTTAATATGTGCCAAATGATTTCTTCGTGTTTTCATTTTCGAGAGGTTCTTTTAAAAAATGTAAAAAATTTCCCAGCTAGAATTTAGAAAAGATGCAAACAAAAAGAACATTCTTCCATCTGCTCAACTTGATAGAACGACATAAACAGGAACCACAATTCCATAAACATAATTTTTCACTGAAAGAATAGAATAACATGACTTTCATTGAAATGGCAGAATAGGTATTTCTAATTTTGCTAGCTACGTCTTAATTATGATACTAAGTCAGTTGAATTTCTCCATACTGCCAAAGAACGTAAATTATTAAACTTCCTAAAATTTATAGAAATATGCAAAGAAAAAATCTACTGGACAATCAATGACTCAGGCCTAGTTAATCACTGCCTAATTAAGTTCATGTAGACCTTTTATATTTTTAGCACATTTTCTATATATAGGAATGTGCTTATGTGATCGGTTTGTCCAGCTGTCCGTCCGTCCGTCCGTCCGTCCGTCCGTCCGTCCGTCTGTAGACAATCCCACAATTCATTGCGTTGCATGTATTGAATTGCATGTATTGCAATCTCACAATTCATTCAATCATGTCTTGAATTGCTGGAAGAAACGAATTATCCTCCCATTTGGTAAAACGCGTGTTGAGAACATGGGTTCGGTTCTGCGCGTGCTTTAAACATTAATGAGATGGTGTGCGTGCAGGATGCACGTGTTTGACGATTATTAAAAGGGCAGTTCGGTCCCTAAATCAAGAGAATTTTTTTATTCCTAGGGAGCTTAGCATTTATTACGATAACTTGAAAACGAATTAACTTTTTCACAGTCTGTTTTCACCAATCCATTAAAATGGGACAGAGTACGCAGAAGTACGAACGTGAGATAGCAGGAATAAGTACGTGCTCTAATAGCACGTGTGTAAATAGTACCATTATGATACCCTCTTAAACATTTCCTATAACAAGATATGGCAAGTAATATATCAAACAAATTGTCACAACATATCATGAACGAATATAAAAGAGTAACTAGTGATAGCAAGTATCGGTCTAATGGCACGTGTGCGTGCAAGGATGTCTCATGAATGAATATAACGGTATATAGTGATGTCTGAATTGTTTAGTAGTACGTGTTTTAATGGTACCAAGTGGTACCATTGGAACTTTCAATGCTAGGATATTGCATGTAATATATCAAACCACTCGTAATAACGTGCCATGAGTGAATATCACGAGAAAATAATGATCATAGTTATTGGTTTAGTAGCACGTGCCTTAATGGTGCCCTATGATACCATATGGTAACCTTGGAACTTTCAATGCTAAGATATGGCATGTAATATATCAAACGACTCGTAACAACGTGCCATGAGTGACTATCACGAGAAAATAA
>JAHWFO010023306.1:2776396-2834352 GCA_023313115.1 Rhysida immarginata
GATAATGGTTATTGGTTTACTAGCACGTGCCCTAATGGTGCCCTATGAAACCATATGGTACAATTGGTAATTTCAATGCTAAGATATGGCATGTAATAGATCAAACGACTCGTAAACGTGCCATGAGTGAATATCACGTGTAAATAATGATAATAGTTATTGGTTTAGTAGCACGTGCCCTAATGGTGCCCTATGGTACCATATGGTAACCTTGGAACTTTCAATGCTAAGATATGGCATGTAATATATCAAACGACTCGTAACAACGTGCCATGAGTGACTATCACGAGTAAATAATGATAGTGGCAATTGGTTTTGTAGCACGTGCCCTAATGGTACAATACAGAATTTATAGAACTTTTAATGCTAAGATATGGCGTGTAATATTTCAACCAATTCCTTACGCGTTATTAGATCTTTTGTTATCCATAGCTTATTTGAATCAAGAGTATAGTACTCTTAGGCTTAATGGTATTTAAAACTCATTACTAATTAATTTATTAGTAGTTAATCGCTTGCTTCAATAAGACTTTAGTAATTTAATATGAAAATCTAATAGATACTTACACATAACGCTTCAGCAATTGAGGCTCACTTCGTTTAACATTATGTGAGAATTCTTACAAATTAAAGAACTTTTATTTTTTTAAGTGTATGAGGAATAACTTCACTCTTCATTTACCTTTCATTCTTCAAGTTTATTCTTTTAAATTCTCTCTATACGTTAGCCTATTTAAATAGTAATTTACAATTTAGTTTTCATATTTATTTATTTACTCTCAAGTGTCTTAAAATGTTGGTTAATTCTATATATCCATGTACGATGCTATAAATAGAAAATGTGCTCCCTTTATCCGCTTTGGCGGTAAAATCATTCTTGTTTTCTATTGTTATTTTTTATTGGTTATGTAATTTTTATTGTTGAAACTTGTAAAATATAATTGCTAAATTTGTATTCTACTTTCTGTATAACTACACTCTCTCAATGTATTTTCATATTACACGCTGGTAAGGCGGCATAGCCCCAGAAATGTACATCCGTTGCTTTGGATTAAAAATTGTTTGTGTAATTGTAGTTCCTGTTTATCTGGTTGCACAGTTTGTAACTTTATGCTCTCGGTAACGTAAGTCAATTTGTAAATGAAATATGAACGATACAGGTTGATGATTGAAGTTCATCAAAATAATCGCAAGAAATGGAGTGTATTGCATTCTTTTATTGAATTCATATGCACTGTTTAGGTCAAATCTTGCAATCAATTTTTCACTCATTTCCATTTATTCAAACGACTCCATATTTGCTACTCCTGGACCGTTTTTATATTTTATAATAATTATATTGAAGAAACTCTTTAAACATATCATAATTATAAATAGAAAAGAGAAGGAAAAATTCTGCGACCTGGACTCGAACCAGGGACCTGCTCGAAATAATGATTCTTTGCGGCTCATTTACCTCAAAAATTTTCAAAAATTGAAATGTTTGAAAAAGGACTTAAAACATATTTTTTATTTAAATCCCACCGAGCAGAATGCAGTGCCACAACCTTCTTGAATTCTTTATCAAATGATACCCATTACAAATGGAAATGGAAAGGAAAAATTCCGAAACCTGGAATCGAACCGAGGACCATGCCGTGCATTAGCACCATTCTTACCAATTGTGCTACTGCAGCAAAGAATCGTAAAGCTGTTACAATACGTCCATGTGGACTTCCATGAAGCCACAAATCAGCTCAACTGGCAGAGCAGGCCCCCGACTTCCAATCGGGAATCTTCCTTAAACTTAAATCATCAAATAAATTGATGAAATTCAACTCAAAGAGAATATAATAATTATACTGAAGAAACTCTTAATTATAAATAGAAAAGAGAAGAAAAAATTCCGCGACGTGGACTCGAACCAAAATTCTGCTCGATCGGTTGAGCTGATTTGTGGCTTCATGGAACTGTATATGGACGTATTGTAACAGCTTTGCGGTTCATTGTCCGTGTTAGCTCAATTGGTAGGAGTAGTAATGGCGAAAGGCATGGTGCCTGGTTCACATCCAAATCGCAGAATTTTGCCTTCCCTTTTCTATTTGTAATTATATGGTTGAAGAGTTTCTTCAGATTAATTATTTTTTTTCTCTTAGAAATAATAGCAATTTAAAAAACTCAATTTTTATAGAACTTATTTTCATAGTAATTCCTTGTCATCATTTTTTTACAAATCCTAATTGTTTCTCTTTCCGTTGTTTTATTGTAGATGGTGGTGTTCCACGTACAATATCATCCCAAGTACCAGTGGTTTGCTCAATGCGTCACGTACAACTCGTTTCTCAGCAAGACCCACGAACTGTCTTATTACATGTTCGGCATGATCTTCATGTATGCACTTCCTCTGCTGATCATCGTCGCATCTTATGGAGCAATTCTCGTTGAAATTTCGAGAAAGTCTCGTGAATGTGCCGGTAATATACCGTATTTTTTAATTTATATAAGCTCTAACTTTTTCTTGAGTTATATTCAATCATTTCCCTATTGTCTTTGACCGATGTATTATGAATTATTATTCACAGTTAAATATTTTTACAAATGAACTTTTCAAAGCTTAAGCCTCTTATTGAAGGGAATTTAAAATTTTAATACTGTTAAGCGTTTTTCTCATGTCTTCCGTATTCTAAATATTAAAAAAATGCATGAAAAAATAAATCATGTCCTCTTTCTGAAAGAATTTTTAATTAAACACATTCCTTTCTGTATGAATTTGAGTGCCTTGAGGGAAAAAATGATCTCAATTGGGTGAGTGTTTTCTCCCTGTAAGAATTAATATGTTTAATCTAGGGATTTCAAATTTTTTCGCTTCTGGGGCTCCTTATTTAATTTTTTCTAGTTTTCGGCTGTCTGATGTATGGTCTTAAACCTTCCTTCACATATATCTAACTTTTGATTCTTTAAATGACATAATAAATCACTTGGCTGTGAAAAGAAGAGTCGAGAATTTTTTTAATATATGTAAGACAGGTAAAAAGCCATAAAGAGAATAGATAAAATGAGACCGAGGACAGTCATGTGGCACAGAATTGTGTTAATTAAAATTGAGATGCCACATCCAGTCTTAATTAATTATATGAATTCTCATAAAAGTAATGTGCTCTAAAAAGTAGTGAATGGTTTTATTTTAAAATCAGCAAAAATAAAATATACGAATAATAAACACCGCGTAGAATATTTGCTGTCATTCGCAACAAGAGAATTTTCGTTGATTCCTCATAACACCGATGCAGCCTTTTGCAGCAAACCAAAAGTCTCAGAAAGAAAGGTGAATTAAACTCTAAATCAAGTTTGCGGGCGTTTTTCACGGAAAAAGTACTCAACGTAACTCTTTTTCGTCGATTCATACATGAGACCCGTAAAGACCCGTAACTCTTTTTTTTACCCGTAAAGAAACTTCAGGTTTCTATCCTGTGATTAAAATTATGTGCGTTTTAATTGAAATCGAATAAGGAGAAATCAAGTAGGCCGTTGGCTAGGACCAGAACTTTCTTTTCTTCTAAAGTTACTTAAACAAACCAACTGCAAAAATACTGACTGGGGAAAAATTTCTCTAAAAAATTTTGTTCTCTGCCATGATAAGATTCTCAGAATATCTCTGCGCTAGCAAGGCCAATCCCCATGGTTGTATCATGTCGGTGTCTATGAGCTTCAAAGGCACTTGTGACGGCATATTGTCATCTGGTGGCTTTGTAGATCTGCCATATTCTTCGGCAGGGTGGTACATATACGGTATCCTTCACATAACCCCAAAGAAAAAAATAAAATAGGCACATCATAAATGCCGATATACTGTCGCGAGTTTAGCAAGAATTGGATTATCGTTTGGACGTTCGTCGCGTTACTCGCTGCTTTCATATTGAATCATTGCAATGGAAATAAAACGTTATGAGTTTTATTTCTATTGTTGCCTTGAATAGTCCTCTATCATTTTATATGCAATAGATGTTTAAACATTCTTTTTGACTCATCCTGGATGTTCGACGGGTCTTTATTAGTCTACTAGATAAAGTCTTGATCATCATCGGTATTCATAAAACTAGAATAAATCATTAGAGCTATCAATTATTACGAAGAGCATCAGAAAATTTATCTACCTACAGAGGAGGGAGCGCACAATCGAAATGAGATGACTCTATGCCACCTGCCTGATAAGGGAAACACCGAGCCAAGCTAAGCAAAGCGAGTTCTTTTGTTGAACAACAATGCTCCGGTGCACACAGCACAGGCTGCCATTTCGGAGGGCGGAATTAAAAATTATTGAACCAAACATTCTGTATGCCACACATGACCCCCAATGATTATTTTCTCCTCAACCATCCGAAGACACTCCCTGTGGAGAAGCGGTTTTTCAATCAAAAGATGCTCTTTCGGAGGGGTTTGAAGCAAAGGACAAAGAGCTTATATTTTTCTGAAATATCTTCTTTGCCCATGAAATTGTGCCGATGCACTGATTGAGAGTAGACCGAGAAATTCAATACAGTAGAGATTAGGTTAATCCTGCCATTTCAAACCATTCATCATTGATTATGTTGATGATTTTTCAATATCTCACACGTAATTAATATAAATATTAAACCAATTCAAATGCTAATGGGATATATTTTTATCTCAAACATCAAAATTCAGTTGTTTTGTTCATTTTTTAAATCATTGTCATAATCAAAAATCTTTTAGCCCAGGTACTTGAATTTTTTTCTTATATTTTTTCTATATATATACTAAATAATGTCGGATTAAATATGAATTCAGCATATTCCACAACGTTTTTATAAAATGATTTTATTAATCCACAAACTCTCATAAAACTATTGCTAAGGAAAAAAAATTCTGCATTTGCGATAGGGTTCCGGTAAAAATGCAGATGCTTCTTTACTTCCCCGTCCAATTGGACCGTGAACTATTACGAATTAAATATTTAATCATTTCTAAACAATTCCCGTCATGGATGAGAACACAACTTTGTTTGCCGATATGTTATTTTTTAAAGAATAAACCCAGAAGATATTTCATTTCGAAAGATTGATAGCTATTCCCTATGAAATACTATAATAGATTTATAGTTTATATATTTAGAAGACTATTATTTTGTTAAATCTGAAGCAAACTTAAAATTTATTTTCTCTTACTGATTATTTCATGAAAAACATGTAATGATTTAATTCATGTATTCGCCATTATATTATTGAGCATGCTTTGCCAATTTTCGCTTACTTATTCGTGTAGTTATCACGTTATTATAGTGCATTTATGCTAAAATAATACTAATATACATTTATTTATTAATAATAAAGAAAAACTTTCCTAATAAAGGCTCAAAATCAGATTTCAGCCAAAACGGCTGAACATCACTCATTATGCCTACATATTCCTGTTGCTAAGAAACAATAAAATGACATCATCCGACCTGATTCGAACTCGACTTCTTGCCTGAACCGATTAATCTCACTGATTTAATGTATTGGGAAGAAGCCGAACATCATTCACCTAAATGAAAACGCTTTTGGAATAGACTGTACAACCATATGAAAACGTACAACTTTGCCCAAATTCTGATTGGCTCCATTAATATTCTCCTCTCACAAGGAGAGGCTACGCCGTTGGAGAAACGGATTCAGGTGAGATTTGGCGCATACCTAGAGGGTGCTTGCCTGAGTATGTGTTCAGAGCCGTAGCGCGCGCTATTCAGCTGTTCGCGAGATAATTGACCTGAAATTTGGGCGCCTGAAGCGGCGCACCTTATGTACTTTTGTGCGCACGTAAATTGTCAGTAGCAGCGGTAGCGCAACGGTTAAGCATGCGCTCAGCGTCTCGTAACTTTTTGCAGTTTGTTGGTTCAAGTCCCGGCCGGGGAACTTTTTTCACAACTTTTTTTTTTTTCATTCCTTACTAATAAAAAATGCCCTGCTGTATCGAAATTATTAACGAATTTTAGAAAACGCTATGTTTATACCTTTATTAACTGTAAAAGAAGAAACTTGAAAAAGCATACCAAAATTTTTTTTTCATTGTTATTATTAACTAGCTGATATACCCGGCGTTGCTCGGGCTCTTTTTTATGAAATTTTCCAATATCTGAATGTGAATAAACAGGAAAAAAAAACACATGAAAAACGCTTGCGTACTAAGGCCACAGTCAGCGGTGAAGAAATGTCAGATCAGACTATTGTATCATTTTCATTCTACTGTACAGGGTAAGTCAAAATGAATGCCCCAGTTTCCTACTGTACTACGCAAAATGTAATCACTGAATTCATTCAAAACATACATAAATGCAGAGGTAATGTAATCACGTCTGTAATGTTATATTCGCCAATAGATGGTCTCCAGGTCCAACGACCATGACTGATTTGAAAGCCCCTATCACAGTTGCTATCCCAGCATCAATACATTCATTATGACTAACCCTTATATGCTTCTACTTTCGAAACTACGTACATTTTTCGTCACCTTTTTTCTCCGGCACTGCGTCAAGCTCATTCAGCTATACACAACATTCCAATATGAGCAAAGTCGAGAGGCCATCCATTGGGAGCATTTTAAAAGAAATCTTTTCTATTCTTGAATATGAATTTTAATTAAATTAATTCTAAGATATTTTCAGCTGTTCATTTTTTCTACATAATCACAATCAAATATTGCAAAATTTAATCTTAAAAGAGCCCGAGCAACGCCGGGTATACCAGCTAGCATATAATTATTTAGTTCGAGTGCGCTCAAAGAAAAACATGTTTGCGTTTTAATTCTATTTATTGAAGTGCGTTCGGAAGTGGCAGTAGTGATCCCGCACGATGATATATTTGCCCTTGCACTTTGAATGTTGGCATGTAATTCTCGCACACGATATTTGTTGCACCGAACGATGTCATTTGGAAACATGAATTATACTTGCGTATGTTTGCTAAGAAGTGTTTCGATTGGCTTGTGTTACCTGATACCAACGTTGATAATGGTTCGGGTGGTGAATGTAATTCTGGCAATTTTACTTTTCCACCCGCGCAGCACATTCCTGGTGTTTCATTCCTAAATTTGAGGGCACTACAATGCACGCATAATTTATCCATTTTTCCAATAACCACACATGGATGAAGACCATAATCATTTTTAGGATCCTAATGGAATGCAGCTAGATTTAAATTAGCGTGCAGTGTACGTCTGGTTCGTGCAGTGCGTAATCGAACGCTTTCCAGTCTTGCTTCCCGTTGCTCGTCTGTTTCAGTCGAACGGGCTTGAGCAGTGCGTACTCGAACGGTTTCCAGTCTTGCTTCCCGTTGCTCGTCTGTTTCAGTCGTACGGGCTTGAGCAGTGCGTACTCGAACGGTTTGCAGTCTTGCTTCCCGTTGCTCGTGTGTTTCAGACGAACGGGCTTGAGCAGTACGTACTCGAACGGTTTCCAGTCTTGCTTCTCGTTGCTCGTCTGTTTCTGAAGCTCGTGATGCCTTTCTTTTTCTTGCTTGAAGTGTAGATCGACCAATCGCTTTTCGTTTGGGTGGCATAATTGATTTGAAAGCGAAAGAAATGCTTTGTGGTGACTATTCTCTTCGAAAAAGCAAAAAAAATGCGTATGATATGAGGCCAACGTTACAATAATCCGTCAAAAGCCAGGGATTAATGTGTGGCTGTTTCAACATCAGCCATCTATTGGGAGCATTTTAAAAGAAGTCTTTTCGAATTTTCAATATGAATTTTTACTTTTTTAATTCTAAGCTTTTTTCATGTGTTCACTTTGTCGGAATATTCACTTTCAGATGTTGCAAAATTTAATCCAAAAAGAGCTCGAGCAAGAGATCCGCTAGAAGATTTTAAAAAGATGGTGCCATCTATTGACCGAAAAAAAACATTCATTTTTATTTTCGAAAATAATTATTTTTTCGAAATTTCAGGTAAACAGTGACCTTCCTCTTGCTTTGAAGATGAAGTGTGCAAAGTTTCATCGCAATCGGATGAATGGTATAGGAACGCATACGTAACAAACAAACAAACAAACAAACATTCATTTTTATATATATAGATAAAAAGGTATAAAAGCTGATTTTTTATAACTTACTTAAAAAAAGAATCTTGACAAACATAAAAAAGTGCATTTTTAATCGTGATTATTAGTAAGAAATGAAAAAAAAAACCGTTGTGAAAAAAAGTTCCCCGCCTGGGATTTGAACCAACAACCTGCAAAAAGTTACGATATGCTGAGCAGACACTTTACCGTTGCGCTACCGCTGCTGCTGACAAATTACGTACGCACAAAACATAAGGTGCGCCGCTTCAGGCGCCCAAATTTCAGGTCAATTATCTCGCGAACGGCTGAATAGCGCGCGCTACGGCTCTGCACACATATACAGGCAAGGACCCTTTACGTATATGCCAAGTCTCACCTGAATCCGTTTCTCCAACGGCGTAGCCTCTCCTTGTCAGATGTGTTCTTTATCAATAAAATTTATAGCAAAGAGACCAATTTTTTATTCATCTCAGAATGTTTTTAATGGTTATGCCTTCTAAATATTCGATGATGCCGTGTTCAATATTTGTTACGTTCATTTTCGAAATAACTGTCATATTCATCTTCTGGTGTATGGATCTAACTTGTTTCCTTTTTATTTGAATTACCCATAATTTCCTCTTTGCAGCGTTTGCAGGAAAGCGAAAAAAGCCTTCCACCTTAGTCAAAGTGATTGCTACATGCAGGAACGCAACAACCAGGCATCCTTTATGCTCGTTAAAATTCGATGTTAGTAACTTATTTTAAAAGGTCAAACGATTCAGAAAAATAAACAAATAAAGAGAATTCTAACATCACCAAGCGAGGCTATTAGTATCGTACGAATATTTGGCCAAAATACATAAGCTCTCCTATGCGTGGCTGAGGGCATTCAAGATCAAAATGACGGACGGAAGCCTTAAAAGTGAGAGTTGTCACCACCCTTCTCTACTCTTATGCAGGCACCGTAAACAACAGGAAATAACAGAGCCATCTGATGTTGTGGAAACATACTGCGAATTATTAGCTTCCTCGAGACATATGACATTTTGTAATACCATCCCTTAGGTCTAAGAAAAAAATTAATTGTCATGCCCCAAGCCTCGTATATTCAAACCTGATAGAATTTAAATTCAACGTGCTTGAAGCTTGATCGGTCGGGGAAGTAAGGGATAGCCTGTCTGCACTGTACCGAGGTTCCCAATTGTTATGCTGGTTTCGCAGACGAGACCTGAAGCGAATTCCGCAGATTCTTTTGACATTAAATTACAAATCTAGCAATTTAAATATTTAAAAAAATTTGCAGTATTCTGTTTGAGAAAGAATCAGAGACAACACTTTCAGTATTAGCTACAAAATGAGCTACAAAAGCAAATAGCCTCAATGCAGTCGGACTACTATACGAGGTCTGTTCAAAAAATACGTAGACTGTTTGAATTGCGCGGGCCCTGTTGGTCCCAATCAAAATCGCTTGGTGTCGCCATCTTCTGACAGATCCGCTGATTACAAGGCAGTTTTTTGATTGCAAATATCAGTATTGGTTGATTAGCTACGCGGTTGTTTGTGAAGTGTGTTTTTTTTCGTTTGGCGGATTTTTAGAATGAGTGACTTGAACGAGCAAAGAGTTGCTGTGAAATTTTGTGTTAAACTCGGAAAAACTGCCACTGAACGAGTGGAAAAGGCCAGAAATGTGGACGAGAGGTGACTGGTTGTTTCATCACGACAACGCTCCAGCCCATTCAGCCCTCAGAACTCGAGAGTTTTTGGCCAAACACTCGATCACTGTTCTTCCTCACCCACCCTACTCATCTGACCTCGCTCCTTGTGACTTCTTCTTGTTTCCCAAACTCAAAAGACCTTTGAAAGGAAGGAGATTTGAGACGATTCCCGACATAAAGGCAAATGCGACGAAGGCGCTGAAGGACATCACAAAAGAAGCGTTCCAGGACTGTTTCCAAAAGTGGAAACACCGTTGGGATAAGTGTGTGCGTCGGGGAGGAGAGTACTTTGAAGGGGACCCAGATGTGTAACTTCTGAATAAAGTATATTTTGTTTTATGACGTCAGTCTACGTATTTTTTGAACAGACCTCGTATATATCGAAGTTTTTTTTAAGTCAAATTTTTCTGTATCTCGAATTTTTAAAGAAATTCCTTTCTCGAGAAAATACTTTTCCTGAAAAATTGGTTCAATATCTCGAATTTTACTGTATCGAATTTTTCTAATTTGAAGGGTAAAATTCACAAGTTTTAATGTCGGTGAATTTCCTTTACTCGAATTTTTATATCGTTTCATAAAATTTATGATTTTATGGAGAGGGGGGGGGGGGAGAATTGGGATTGATTGAAAATAAAATACAATACAGTCGTACCTCTCTATAACGAACGCCCATATAACGAATTTTTGCTTTGGTCCCAACCAAGATTTCACTCAGAGGCTATCAATTTTGTTTCTGTATAACGAAATTCTATATAATGTATTTTTTTCTATAGCAAATTTGCAATCTGTTCCCTAAAGCTATTCTATCGCCTCCTTATAACGAAGTTTGAAACTGATTTCTGAAAATCCTAATCTCTCACACTAAACTGGCACACTCACTACTACTGAACCATTTGTTCTCAAGCTTATATAATGTTAATGATTTCATTGCAAAATTGTTGTGAACCAAAAAATGCAATTAAAAATCGCTGACTACTTTCAGAAGAAACCTGATTAATACGTAATAAATATTCTTATTAGCATTGTGTTACTAAAAATGCTAAATGTAATAGTTAAGATTGTTAAAGTGTGAAATGTAATTGTTAATTCGATAATTAAAACATGTAAATGTTTAGTATGATGACTTTTTTTGGTAACCCCAATGACTTCGTTATAGGGATGTTCGACTCTAAATAAATTGAAAGGAAGAAAAGACGGTTTGGGAATGGTTACTAAAAAGAAAGATAATTAATGCTAAGCAAGGCAATGCGGTATTTTTTAGAATGTGTATGCAATAAATGCATCTAGAAAATTTACTTCATTAATTATTGTTCATTTATTATGCTATTTCTTATATTTCTGTGACTCGAATTTTCTATTTTTCGAATTTTTCTTATTATACAATGGAGGTTCGACTTATGGAAGTTTACCTGTAATCATATTTCCCTACTAATTCATGTATGGAAAAATAAGTAGTTTCCGACATTTTTTTACGTTTATTATTTAAAATTTTCTTGTTTATTTTTTCCCCTTAGAACAAACGAGAATTACTTCGGGCGAGAACAGTCTTCGTCGCTCAGGAATGGGAAATTTGGGGCGAGCCAAATCACGCACGCTCAAGATGACAGTCCTCATCGTGGCCGTGTTCATCATGTGCTGGACGCCCTACTACGTCATGTGTCTGTGGTACTGGTTTGCGAAAGAGACCGCCACCAAAGTGGATCGCCGGCTCCAGCGAGGGCTCTTCCTGCTCGCCTCATCCAACTCGTGCATGAACCCCATCGTGTATGGCATGTTCTCTTTCAACTGCATCAAGAACTGCAATCGCCTTCGTTCTGGCGGAAGACGCCAAAAATTCCACAGCACAAATCGACGTTGGTCGGAGAGGACGGATCGAACGGTAGTGGATAGTCAAGTGCTGCCCGATGTCGATTCGCACGAAAATCTCACCACCATATCTGAGGCTCCTATTGATTTGACCATGAATGTCAACAAAAACCACGTCCGCTCCCACCATTCCAGCAGGCGACTATTAGAGGTTCCCCACTCAAGTTGGACTAAAATGGAAGCGCTGTGAAAGAAAAAAAAATGAAGAAGAAGAAAGAATTATCCCTTTTCATATGTGTAACCGTCTGAAATCCCTCCGATTCACTGTCGTGTGTAACATACAACGAATCTTCGGGTCCACATATAGCTGTGTTTGAACCATATTCAAGAATTTGATGGTCCTCCTCAGTAATTAAATGTCAGTACAATATATTGTTATCAATATAAAAACTGAGAACTATGATCCAAGAATTATGATTGGGCCTCGTGATATGGTCCTATCTTAAACAATAAAAATTTGAGCTGTAAATGTTTTTCTATTTTTCAAAAAAAATCCTATTTAACTATAAATATATAAAATTAAATAAAACGATCCTATTTTTGGAGTATGAATTAAACAAGAGATAAGTGATCTGAATAAAAAATACGCTATGTTAACAATGAGATTATATTCTTGTAACGGACTTTCTACGTGAAAAATTCTCCTCAATTCTGTTCGTGTTTATCTATGTAAAGAGTTTATTGATGTTGCGTTTCATTATGATGTCACTGGATATAAAACGTTTGCAAGCGTTTCCCAGAAGATATGGCGCTACTTGCCTCAATCAACCAATGTAATTCAACTCAACCGTTCCCTCGAAAAGTGCAATCGATTAAACGACATGATTATCGTTATCAAACGGCCTCGTATGTCATTTTCTGAAACAATCATCACTTCATAATGAATGAAACCTCAACAACGCCAACCCAGACCACTAAATTGATTGAAATGTTTTCACCTGGGGAAACTCATACGCTGAGGAAACATTTCGAGTTTAGTATTTAAAGAGCAACGATACATCCTCTCAAATACCTTACAATGCATGCTTATAACATTAATTAAATCTTTAAAATTATTTAATTAGAAGATTAGATATTTAAAAAAATGAATCAACTGTTCAAACATTTTTTAACATTGAAGTTTTAAAGCATTACCAGGGAAAGCCCGAAATTGTTTAAGTTCTTTTATTTACTGAAATATTTACATCTCAGTTAGATACATTCTCATTCTACAGTGGCGTATAAGTCTCTCCGGGATTTTGAAGCTCAGTAGCTCATGGCCGTCCATAAACAGAAGGGGATCATTCAGGGAACAATAAATATCCAAATTTTTCCCACTTTAAAGGTTCCATATGTTCTCCCCTAGTAACTGTCTAGTCGTCAATCCTGTAATCTAGCTCAAGCCACACTCGTTCCGTCATATCGCGTCCAATGTTAGAAATCATCTGTGATTCATGACGAAGCTTTGTTTGATAAAAGACACGCATACTCCTTATCTTTTACATAACCCTGAAAGAAAAAATCACATGGAATAAGTTCAGGTGACCTGGAAGGCCAGGCAAGAAGAGCTGAGTCCTCGTCATAAGGTTTGCATACTATTGACCCCTAGTAAAGAAACGAGTAACTACCCACCACGTTAGTAAGCTATTATCTCTTATGCGTGGTTTTTCTGCTGGATGGCCAGTTTTCGAAATCCCAGAGGGACCTATGCGACACGCTGTATTTATTGAAATATTTTCCCAAGAAGGAGATTCATGAATCAAAATCTTTTCGTTAGAAAGTTGGATAACATAGGATTCACGATAAAACTTTCTTACATGCTACACAGTCATCACGTTACAATCATAAACATATTCAATTTTGGTGCCACCTGCTTGGCAAGATCGGAAGTACTGACCTAGCTAAGAATCATTTCGTTATTATGTAGTATGTGCTTGGTAATGAAAATATAATATACTTTATATTCTGACTTCCTCTCCTTTCGTATACAGTATAAATCTTTTTCCAGAGAGTTTATTAATATGCGAAAAAAATGACACTAAATTCTCCTTAGGCAGATTCAATTCAGGGACCCAGAGCACTAGGATAGAGAAAACCTATGACAAAATTAACTTTATGGACCCATTTCGATCCCGCATTTGCTATATACTAAACACAGGGTGTTCCATTAGAAATCGTCGAAAGTAAAATAGCGTCATTTTCGAAGTGCTCATCCGAGTTTACTAAAAAGAAATATTAAATATGCAGAAAACATGGGAGCTATGTCTTCATAATTCACTTCTGCATGACCATGCCGCTTATGAGACACGGCTTGCCCCAAACGAGCACTTCATGCCAAATATCTGCCATCATATGCGGCGTGATGCGTTGAAATTTGCTACGGTCTGCAAAGGGCAATGTAAGGTAACCATCTGCTGAAACGATCACTTTGGCATGCTTCAGATTTTTTCTTGTTCTGCAACTGGAAGATGGGGGTCATTTTTCAGCCCATTAAGCTATTGATGTACGTGACTTCCTAAATGCTACCTTCAAACAGCAGCTGGGTGGTCGAACTAAGGTGGCTATTCCACGGCCAACAAATTCATCTGATCTCATCCCTCCGGATGTTTTTCGTGTGGGGCTTTATCAAAAATGCGATGTATGCTCAACGCTCAATCGATCTGCAAGACTTGAAGTAGAAGATGCAATTAATATCTCTATGCAAAACGCAAGATATTAGACGACACATGGCGTGAACTGTCCTTTCGGTGCAAGCTGAGCCTCATTCATAGAATTATGATATAGCCTATGTTTTCTTCATATTTATAGCTTGGTTACACTATCTATGAACTAAAAACAAAGCGCGTATGCTCGAGCTGGTTTCAATGTGTTTGATAAAGAAAGTGAAACTATTCTAAAGCCTTTACTTGGTTGCTTGTATTCGAACCTCCGATTAGTGGAAAACTGCACAGCACAATAGTTTTTAGTAAAAAAATAAATAAATAAAAACCCACACATATTGTAGCGTGTGATTAAATGTTGTGGTAAAGACATTGGAGAATGAGAGCAGTTTCAGAATCTGGAACAGCTCCGTAATTTTTAGGCAAATCTGTATTTTCAATACCACTACTGTTTATTATCTATCATATTTCTCGTCAAGAGATGGCGCTGCGATCATCGAATTAGCAATCTTTCAATTTAGAATTCAGTTGCGAAATAATCAAAATTACCGTATCGACGAGTTATATTTTCAAGGGGAATCAGAACATGTTACAAATATAACAATTTTCTTTTCAATAGCATTCAAGTAGTAATTTCATGGTTTCTAACAAAATAAATATCCAAAGACAACGGGTTTATTTCTTATAGTAAATTGGGGCGACACGGTGAAACGGTAAAACAAACCCATGCGAATTTCGACTTTAGTTCATTTTTACCGGGACGCAAGTACAGTTTTTCTTGCTAATAAACTCGGGCGAGTAGTTCAAAAGCTATGACTTTTTTACTTTTAACCACTTTCGAATGAAGCATCCTTAAATAGGATTTTTCAAAGTAGGTATCTCGCTAGTTTTGAAACTTTGATCGCTTTCTTCCATAAGGAAGAACGAAAATATATAGAAATTTATTATATTTATAAATCAAATCAGAAAAAATTATTTTTTGTTTTAAATTGATTTCATTTGATTAGTAATAAATGGCCTGGAACATACAATAGGTAATCTATTTCAATTTAGAACGTTCAAATAGTTCACAAAAGAAATTTATTTGATTACTTTTTCCAAAGTTTTTAACAGCTTACAAGTTACAAATATTTACAATGATATATATTGGGCGTGGAGTAAATAAGTTTAATGACTTTCTTTGGTTTCGTAACTTTTAATGACTTTTCTATTTTCCTGTATCATTCTTTACCAATGTCTGCTTTTCTTTTCTCCCTGCAGACTGAAAGCAGATGGCACAGCATTTATTATTAGTGAAATGTTTACAATCGGTAGAACTATCTGATCGATGAAGACCACAAACTCACATTAGGGTTTTGGGATTCATTCTAGCCAAAGAACGTCTGATCCCTCGACTTTAGTAGACGTTCTTTCCTTCTTCCAACACCACGATCATGGCCAAATAAATCAATTTAGATCCGATTCCAGTGAAAACCACTTCCATCGTTAGTTTAAATTCGATCAAAAATGAAGCGGAAGCCCCATAAATCAATTGAAGACACCTTAAAGGGCTTTTACAGGCACTGCTTAGGATTCCGTACATCTTTGCTCTTTAATAAGTTGTGCACGTACGCGTCGCTTTCATTCCTTAAGCTCAAACAGTTGTTGCAACTCATTCCTTAAAGGTTAGCTGGCTCATATTTACCAATTAGTGCCACTTTTATTAGTCACCACCTTTGTACCACTTCCGTTCTACTAAGAAATGGATCTTCATTAGATGACTAAGAGAAAGTACACAAAGATAAAAGTAGCCGGGGACACATAAGAATCATTAAAATTACATTTTGACAAATTTTATTAGGACAATGAAGAAGGATATTTATGGTTACTTGATTTTTTTTTTATATTACATCATTTTTGGAATCTACTTTTTGCATGTGTGGAATTTCAAAAAAATATGAATAAAAGAAAAATACAATTAAAGAACACATTTTAATTCAATAACAATATAGTAGTAAAAACTTAAAAACGTAAAAGTTTCAACATAAATCTACTGAATTGGTCGTAAAAAGCCCACTTAGACGAAAATTTAATCTCGTTCTAAAATAAGTTGTTTGTGCTAATACTCGTTGGTCCAACTGGTAATTCATAAAATGCTGAAGATTAAAAAAAGAAAAATCCCATTTCGAACATACATTTTCTGCAACAAAGAGGGGGAAAAAAACTGACTGCTCTCTCCAATATGGTTTTGTCGCAGTAAGACTAACGACCCATCATTTCAACCAGATGTTTCCACTTTCTCCTCTATTCTCCGAATCGATGGGCAGTCGTGCTGTCGATCAAAGAACAATATCTGCCAGAACAAATGAATGGTTTGTCAACAGTCCAAACACTATTAGATATTAAGTTGTCCTTTCGATTATTGATGATTTAAAGAAAAAAGCAGTCCAAACAGATATTTTCTCGCCGCTTTATCCAATTTCACTGTTGTCAATCGATCGAATAAATAAATTCAACTGAGTTCAGAAACTCTACAGAAATTTATAAACGCCATTTTTCCCATATGCATTTTATTTTGTAATTTTTATCAAAGTAACAGAGTTTTGATAAGATGGTACTTTAGAAAAATATGTCTCAATAAATGGGGTTATGTTGAAAAATAAGGTTGTCATGTTTAAGGTAAATAAATTTCCTTCTCTTTTGTAGATAGGGCATTGTGATGGTCCCATGTTGCTCTAAAAATATAGAAAAGAAACAGCCAGATGGTAAAGCAATACTAATATTTGAACCTTTTAGTATTGCTATATTACCTGTCTATTAGTTTTCTATTTCTTCTTTCTTGTTACTTTCATTGTCGGATACGTATTTTATGCGCTTGGAGAACTTTATGAATTTTCTTTAACTAATATTTATATTGACTATTTAAACTTGTACGTGTATGTACAGTATTCTATAGATACGATCGTTTATTTAGGAAAAAAAGTTATGAAACTTTAAGAAACTGTTAATACAAATAATCTGTAATTACAACTAAACAAAATTGGAAATTAATATTGAAAAACTTGCTGTTTTTAACTATACTGTTGAATTTTCTTTGAGATTCATTGCTTCAAACTGATATTTCCTTTGCATTTTCGAGAAAATAAATTGAGTAAAATTTGAACAACAAAATTTCAATAAAACAGAATGCAGTACCACTGAGAGCATATGAGCAGTTTGGCAATAAAAGACGGGCGCAGAAAGGAAAGATAAAATTATCTGAGTAACACAAGGTGGAACCAGAGTGAAACAACTCCGAACAACAGCTGACGTTTCGGACAGAAATTGTCCTTTGTCAAAGCTAAATGGTAGATTGTCCTTTGTCCAATTATTTGTTGCTTGTAATAAACTCAACAAAAATATTTCGTAAGTTTCTGAGACTTTTTTTCCTTAAGACGAAAACAGAATTTAATGGCTGTTCATCACCCGCCATGATAAGCAGAAAAGATTTGCTGTAGTAGAACCGAGACATTCTGTGTCCTGTTACTTCGTGATTTTACTGAAGAACATGCGTTGTTTTCCTAATTTCCATGTCACATGTTTCCATCTTTAAATCTTATTTGTGTAAAAATCAGATTCAATCTTTTTAAACAGTCTCCGCATTTCTCCTAGATAATTTCGTATAATCTTCTGATTGAGTTTTTAATTTACTTATATGATGTCGAGATATTCTGTCTGAATACGGCCGATTCTTAAGGGGGTACATTTTTACGTTGCTGCACTATCGGCTCGAGTGCTAAGTGGATTTTGCCATGTTATGATGGAACGTGGCGGCAGGCCATTCCAATAAATCTTTCTCAGGATCGGGCAAACCGAAATTGCATTCCCCAACCTTTGTTCCTGCTATGAATATGGAAAAAAAATTTTAGAGGCGCATGATCATTTCATAAATTCTAGAAAAAGAAATTCCATTCTTTTAATAAAATTAGTAAACCTCCTTTCTATAATGTTTATATTTTTATTCTGCTGTCATTCCTTCTAAGTTTCATTTAAATAATAAAGCAGAAGATCAAGATGAGCAATCATTTAAATCCAACACATTAATTGTATTTTTAATTTAGAAATCCAACTATATATAAAGGAGAACATGTGGGTTCGTCACGGAAACAGTTTGGCATTGTTGTTGCACGTTTAAGCATTGTTGGCGCTCACTTAAAGCACAAGCCGGAACTGAAAAGTCACCTGACCATTGTTTTCTGAGCAACAATTTTTATCATCAAACAATCACAAAACTATGAATAAAGGAGAAAATGTGAGTTCATCAAACGAAACAATTAGAATGAATTGAATTTGATAAAACTAATTATCGCGCAAACTGCGCGTGGGCCCCGTTCATTCATTTTATAAAGGAAGGAAACGAGAAGATTTGCATCGTCTCATCGGAAACGGGTTTAGGAAATAATCTCTACTTTTAATAATCTCCCAGATGTCATTGTTATTTCTGATATTGTAGAATTCCTTCATCTAAGTTTGCTTCCTATTCGCTGTTCTGATATCTTTCGTGAGCAGAGAAGCGTAGGCTGATGCTATTACTAGTAGAGAAATGGGAAAATAATCTTCAAGGGGAGAATGAGACCAGTCTCCGTTGGTAGGAATCATTTCCTGAAAGCCGTGAAGATATTGGCCATCGTGTGAATCATCAACGATCAGTTAGAATTAGCATATCCCGATGAAGTATGGGTAAAATGACTTTTGAAAAAAATAATATAAAAACCCAAATACAAAATTAAATTATGGTACAATTAAAATTATTTTCGAATCTTATAGTTTGTGCCAAAACTGCAGGTGAAGGAAAATAGAATAATTAAATTATTTATGTAAGCTTAATTTAATAATGACTCTAAAAATTTCTCATATACTTTCATGGTTCATAAGCTTCGAGTTATAAAAAAACGTAAATCTTATGATAATTTCATAAACCATTTGCTTTGATAATTGCTAATAATGTGGAAACCACAAGGTTTACTGTCACCATTCAAATTAAATTTCGCTTAAGAATAGAGAATATATTTTTGAAATTGATTAAAGAGCAAAGAATATTTATTAATTTCTCTGAAATGTTCAAATTAGATTAAAAAATAAAAATTTATTTTAAAGACGGGATCAACAATTCGCTGACGTTGCTTCTTTTAATATTTTTGCATCCGTTAATTTAGGTTTATTTATTGTACAAGCCTCATTCTGAATTTCCATTCCCTTCTACGCTTACTCTCATATGACGAGGAATGGGCCAGCTTGTTTGAAAGATTTAAAGAAAAACGAAATCGTTATGTCATGTTGCCTTCTTCTTTATTAATTTCACTTTGGGTTATTATTCTCTTTCACTAATTACTTCCGTAATTCTATACAAGACGAAACAAGGTTCGAGATAACAGAAAGAATTTATGTTTAAATAAATAAATAAAATATTTATCAATTATCTGAATATTAATTGCAAGATAACCCCAGAAAATTTTAAGACTTTTATGAGCCGATTTAATTAAGTTTTCACCTTTCATGTACATAAAGTGAGCAATTTTCGCTGTTCCATAAATTTAAAGGCATGAAATATAAACCTTAAATAACCCGAACATGTACATATTTTAATAACCAATAAAGTTCCCATTTTTGCTAATGGCTTTGAATACACGCTCTGGCATTGACGTGCTTAAGTTTTCACAAGTCTTCTTGTCGATTTTTGCCCATTTAGCAACAATAGCATCTTTTAATTCATTAACACATGAATACTGTTGACCATTGGCGTAAACCTTCCTGGCTAACAACCCCCATAGGTTTTCCATCGGACTCAGGTCGGGGAAAAGTGCAGGCCAATCCATAACAGGCACTCCACTGGATATAAACCATACCACTGGATAGAAGTAAAAGTGCTGTATGAATAGGTGAGTTATCTTGCTGGAAAAAAGCCACATCACCTTCCAATTCATCAATAAACTGGAGAAGATATTCCTCCGGTAACTTCTGGTAGGCAACAGCATTTATACGGCCGCTGACAAACGCCATCTTTGCTCGTCCATTGAAGCTGAAGGCACTCCACACCATCACAGATCCGCCACCTGATCCTTTCTCAAATCACACCAGAAATAATTCCAGCCATCGGGTTCGTCTAAATTGAACTTTTTCTCATCTGAAAAGATGACTTTTTTCCAAAGTTCAGTCCAGGCCATTCTCTCTTTTGCCTTGTGGTGTGATTGTAGACGATGGTGCAGACTTTACTTATTGGGTACTGCAGGCGTTGACAAGATGCCAAGACTCTTCCAATAGTTGATTTTGAAACATTAATGCTTGGATCTGAAGCAACCTGAAGCAAGGAGCTTGTACCCTTTGATAGAGTTCTGATGATCTGGCGCTTTGCTGTAACTGATAACTTACACGGACGCCCTGTTTGTGTTTTTGTCCAATAATTGTCAGCAAGACGTACAAAGTTGTCCACCATGTAGCAGATCTGGAAATTCTTTTGGCTATAGCACGATTTGAATAGCCTTCTTCTTTCAGAGCAACAATTTGACCCTTTTCAATATCGGTTAAGGATTTTTTCCTGTCCATGTTTAATAAGGAAATGCAATGTGTAATAAAGTTAACAAGAGTTGAAATGTAAGCCTAATATAGATATGTAAATTAGATTGAACAGTTTAGAACATCCTATTTCACACAAATAGGGGTTGCCTTTAAATTTATGGGACAGCAAAAATTGCGCACTTTTATGTTTTTGGCCTAATTGTATGTTAGAATTATTTAAGTACCGATTGTGGAACAAATATTCTTTGTAATGGTTAAAAGATTGTTATAATAAAAGCACATTATCAACAAATAACTGCAACAACTAATAACAAACCAAAGCTTAATGCCTTTATATTTTTGGGACACACCTTATTTTAGTTGGCATAATGATGCTTAAGTTTCAGAGACTAAAGAAAGAGCAGTTCAAAATGAAACGCAAAACAAAGGCAGCAGCTGAAACCAACTTCTCCGAGAAATTATTATTCATCTCATGTTTTAAACAGGCGCGTCAAATGCAGATGTCACGGAGAATTATTTAAAGAAAGAATGAAATTATGAGCCACAACTTATCGCTGACTTATTACCCAGCGGTTTAAAGAAGAAACTTAGGATGTTAATGTCACAGCAGCACACGTTCAGAACGCAACGTTTAAGAGATCCCCGAATATGACGTCTATTTAATTTTCATGTTCTTTGGAGATTAAATTCAGTTAACGTAATCAATGATTATTTCTTATCATCAGGAAAAAAAAACGAACTGTTAAAAGGATGAAAATTTTTTTAACCAATCGAAATATGACTTCGCATTTTAAATGCAACTAACACTCTGTAGTCATTATAATTTTGTAATATTTTTACATTATCCCCAATGTATTACTCAAAAATTCAGGTATTGCTTGAATTAGTATTGCGATTGACCGCCAGAACCCAGTAGCGCCTTTATTGCGTTTACCATTTAGCAGTTTCTATTCGTAATGGACGATTTCCCAAATATCACTCAATAATGAGTACAAATTATTTTTAACCCAAAGTTTAAAATCTCTTTTTTTTCTAAATTAATACGCTTTCCATGCTTTTCAATTTAATACAGAGTCATCGAAATTAAATTTCCCTAACTTAGAGGGCTGTGGAGGGCGTTCTACTGATGCAAATGACACGAAACGAGAAAACACACAATGCAGATGATGCGCTCTCATTTATTAAATAAACAAAAATTGGTACTGACGACCTATAGTCTCTTGCGTACAACCTCCTTTCAAGTGATGGCCATTTCGACTGCCGATTCAGAGAATCGATTCACCCGCATTAGATAATACAATGCTTCGGCTTCGATCCTATTCGATCGAATTTATAACTCCAGAGCTTTTTTTCTATACTGTTTTTCGCATTTCTTAATTGAAATGCTGAATCGTATCTCAGAAAAGATCTGTATACTACTACAGATTACATATACAGGTTGTGATCAAATGAAACTCGTTTGTGCAGCTTCAAGACGTCTGGTGCATGGGAGAGGGCATCACGACTTTCTAACTCTCCTGATAAGCACAGACTAATGAACAAGCGAACACAAGCTCATTTTCTTCTCCTGGGAGTTTTGTACATGGAGGTATTGCCCTATTGGGGGAGGAGGTAAACTTGTGAGGAAAGAACATCTCCAGTTAACAAGAAGAAAAGACTGGAGGGCATAAAAAGTGGAAAAAGGTTGCCTGGTCAAATGACCAAGTTACTATTATATCATGCTCACCAGAGAATTAGAATCCGGAAGAATGGCAAGAGGAACGTCTTGTATATGCGTATATTGGTACAATCATCTCATCAGCGCTGTTAAATCGCCTCCCATGAAGTGGCTCATTCGATTTTCTAAATAAAGCCAGGCAGCGCCCAGTGAGTTTTTCCTGTTTAGGAAAACGAAGAAGCTACTTCGTGGGAGTGGACTTCACAGCGATGATGAGGCCATTACTGCGGCTGGGGATGAGCCTCTACGTTTACAGCATTCACAGATGAAATATCGATGGCAGAAGTGTGTGACTTTGCAGGAGGATAATGAGCCCACAAAATTTAGTTGCCGTACGATCATGCCTTCTATGCAATTGGATGAAGTTTATGACCGTCCTTCATACTGAAGCCATGGATAATCTGATTCGATTAAGTCGTCTAATCACAATTGATGAAATAGCAAAAAACACCTGGGTGATCGTCAATTCATCTTCACATGACAAATGACGTGAAGAAAGCGGTACGAGCGATTGCAAGGACAAGACAATACCTTTTATTCTATTAAAATCCAGGCATTTCCAGGCAAATACAGAGTGTTGCAAAAATATACGGGACAGTACTGCTGGGTAGCCTATACTTTCGCTTCAGGGGCCGCTTCATAAAATGATATTTGGGAAATTTTATTTTGTTAACCCATTTACGCCGAAATTGGTAAAAATGGAAATTGAGACTTCATATCTTAAATTTATATTCTGTAGCATGTAAAGACAAAAATAATTTACAAAGACATAAAAAAATTACAAGAATATAATTAAAAAGGGACTTAAAACTAATAAAATTTAAAAGATTACTAAATAACAAAGCCTCTAACAGTCCAAGTAATCTCAAGTCCACTGTCCTGGCAATAATTTTCACACCTCGTAGAAACGGACTTCATTGTTGACTCGGCACTTGTTTAAAAGGCGACAATAGGAAATGATAACGATAAAAAATTTTGAATTTTGAAGAATTTGAATTTTCAAAAATTAAGGTCCGAAAAGTTCACAATAAAAATTTCGATGAAATGAAAATGCAGTCCAATAAATAGCCAATTATTTCATGATATTTATAAATTAAACATGCTCCATGATAACTTAAAAATAAAAATTAAATAAAAATAAAACTAAGTAGTGACGTCATTTCCCGGCCCATTGCCTAGCGATTCCAAACTTAGATTTTATTTAAAATTATATGCTGTCGTCCATAGATGGAATTTTTTTATGTCTTTGTAAATTATTTTTAATGTGTTTACATGCTACAGAATTTAAATTTAAGATATGAAGTCTTATTTTCCATTTTTACCAATTTCGTGCGTAAATGGGTTAACAAAATAAAATTTCCCAATTATTATTTTAAGAAGCGGACCCTGAAGCGAGAGGATAAGCTACCCAGCAGTACTGTTCTGTACTTTTTGCAACACCCTGTATATGTATGCATTGAGAAATGGCATTATCAGTTTTGCTACGGTTCATTCCTTTTTCTAATAAATCTCATTTTTTAACTTTAGCTTGACTCTCCTCGTATTTAAAAGGTTGTATACAGGGTATTTCATAATTGGTGTCCCGTGTTTAGGTCCAAATAACGACTCAAGGGGAACAGATTGGGAGAAAATGAATATTGATTATTTGGTTTTAATGTCTCCTAATTCAGAATAAAAATATTTCGCGTCCCTGGGGGTGAAGGGGTAAATTTTGAAAATTTTAATTTTGTAGGGGCAGGGGTTAGACCCCATGTGTTATTTAGAAAGTTGTAGAGCATCATGTAAAATGTGGGTTTAGTAAAAAACCCGGTGAAAAAGTCTCATCCCCTGCCCTTTATCGAGTGGGTAAAGTGAAAGGTATGGCTAGCTAATGTAGACAAAAACAGAAAAACTCATTAGAAACTTATTAGAACTTTATTACTTATTAGAAAACAGTACATTTGAAAATGAATGAGAATGAATGAGTCGTTACCCTGAAAAGCTAATGGTCTTGACCCCACTCCAAATGTAGGCCCTACTGTTTTCTGCTAAAACCAAAAGTATGGTTTTTGTCCGCAGGGACACGAAATATTTTTATTCTGAATTAGGGGACATTAAAACCAAATAATCAATATTCATTTCCCCCCAATCTGTTCCCCTTGAGTCGTTATTTGGACCTAAAGACGGGACACCAATTATGAAACACCCTGTAGATAATAACCAAATAACCAAAAATAACATAAAATAAAGCACAAGTGTGTTTCAAAGCTAACATCAACAGTAAAATTAAAAATGAAATAAGAAGTGAATACTTGTATGGCATTTCGTGTGAAAAAGTTCTACAAAATATCAAAACAAATCGTCAAAAATAAACCGTGTCACTCACGCCTTGAATTGCTGCACGGCAGGCAGTGATGATTGGTTGTTGCGTGAATCCGCACGTGACTGCTTTTTTTGCCGTTTATCAGCACCACCTAGAATCAGGTGGCTGTTTCTAGGTGGTATTGCGTTGATCGAGTGAAATCAACATGGCTGTTCGCTTTTTTTTAAATAATACAGTATGTCTCACCTAAAATGAACCAATAGCCAACTTCTAAAATATAAATCTGAACAGAGTACTGTCAATGGAAGAATTATTGTATTTTTATGTGAGTGGTTTTTATGTGTATTCCATTTCAAAAAAAAGACGCCATTTTCGAATAATGGTATTTTCAGATTTTACACAACATTTGAGAAATGTTGTATTCTTGATGTTTTTTCAATTGATCCAATCGTTTAGGAGATAGAGGCAGTGAAAGTGTGGTGTGTTCGGATTTAAAGAAAAGGCAAAAAACAGAAATTGTTCATAAACACAATGGATTATAAAATGGATAACAATGTTTTTATTTGAACATAACATTTTTACAGTAATGCAAAACAATGGTTGTACAATAAATGTTATAATAAATGTTCAAACACATGTCCTTCTTGGTCTGTGCACATCTGTAAACGATATTGCAGAAACCTCTCTGAATGCTGTATAATACGCATTGCACGCACCTCTGATCCTGCACTGTACAGTATATTCTCAGGTGTTGTTGGTCGATATCTGTAAACTGTATCTTCGTTTTCGTTTAAATTGATGAACAATTTCTGTTTTTTGCCTTTTCTTTAAATTCAAACACACCACACAATCACTGCCTCTATCTCCTAAACAATTGGATCAATTGAAAAAAACACCAAGAAAAAAACATTTCTAAAATGTTGTATACATTGTGAATATACCATTAAAAATAAGGGTTTCTGTTGCACATTTCAAAGTTGACTTCCATATTCGAAAATGGCGTCTTTTTTGTGGGATGGAATATACATAAAAACCCTCACGTAAAAGTACAAAAATTCTTCCATTGAAAGTACTCTGTCAGATTTGATTTTAGAATTTGGTGATTCACTTTAGGTGAGACACCCTGTACAAGGGAAGTTCCGAAAGCAATTTATTCGGCTCTATATTATATAAGCCTTTTCATAAACCGTTTCCTTTTGTTTTAGCCGGCCAGTTAGCCGAGAGGGCTAGGGCGTAGGCTTTCTAGTTCTCAAGTCCGCCTGGCCGTGGGTTCGAATCCCGCCGTGGGCATGGATGTTTTGTGTTTGTCCCGGGCTGCGTACAGATATAATTTGTGTAAAAGGCGCAAAATGACCTTAGTAGTCGACGTCTAAATTTCTAGAACCCCCCCCCCCCCCCTTTTATTTTAGAGCATTTTAAAAACAAACATTCTTAGAAACATTTCGTGCGCATTCTACTTATTAACATTCAAAATAAGAACTATTTCATCAGAGTGGAAGAATGCTCATCGGAGTGTTCCAGGGTCTTCAGCCAATGACACTCAGCGAAAGCCACATGCGTTTGTTTTGGCGGGGTGCGAAGTTAAATGAACCATGACAAAATGCCCTTCAACATTAATTTCTCCATTCTCTGTCCGAGAGTCAGCTTTTTTTATTTTAGAGTTTGCCCACTTTGTTTTCATTTCGTTTTATCCACGGTAAGTTTGTCTTGTTTTTCTTTCCTTCTACCCTCGTGTTTTTCTTTCACCTATATTCGGATTTATGTTATTTCCATTAAAAAAATTTTCACATATTTTGTATGAACAAAATAATTTATTCGTTAAATCATCACTCAGACCTAAACGACATTTAATTTTATTTGATTAAGCATAAAACAATAAAGAAGCCTGCTAACTTAACTAAATACCCTTAAAAATCTTATAGGTTGGCCTCTTTTAATGATTTACCGAAATATTTTTCAGCCAGGGGTTCTGTATTTTATTCCCATGTCACTTTGTGCATGGTTACTCTATCCTCGAGGGAGAAAAATAATAAAAGCTCGAACAATCCTTCCAGCTTTAAAGGCAACTTCAATATATCACTCGTGGTTATTGTGTTTGTTAACCCATTCAATTGCTTTGCACTTCAAAGAATTTGCAGAGGTTTGCGGACAAGGCAATAAAAGGTGACCCTATTCGGGTTTTTTTTTCTCCCTTCCTTTGTCCCTTCAGCTCGAAATACAATGAGGAAGCGACTGGTCCCGTTGCCTCAATGGTCGCCACTTCACCCGTGTTTCGTTACACATCACTTCCGGAGATTAGCACCACGTGAGGAGAATGACGGAGCCGCCGACCCAGAAACGCAATAAAAACGGTCAACGAGTAAATTCAATGCCATTAGCGCAAGATGTTCCTATTAGGCAGGCGACGGGGAGAAAGACTGCTATACTAACCGCTTGTGTCAAGGGGCTAGATCTTTGGGAAATTTCAAGTAACCCTTCAAAGCCTTTATTTACAACTCTTCGCATAAGTGAAATCGTCACACTAACAACCTCTGTTCATTTTCCTAACAACCATGAGCAACTGATCAATATGTTATAAATGCACATGTTCCTGCGCTCCAACTTTGAATTCTATAATAGTTATGAAAACCAACTCTTATCTTTTATCAATAAGCGCTTTTAATTGAGAGCATAAAACTTAAAGTTCTTTCAGTATAAATGAGTATATTTGTACGTCATCAAATCTTCTCAAGAACTTTCAACAAAACAGCCGGGTCCACGTCCGGGAGATATGGCGGGTGATTAATCATAAATAACCGAATTTTTTAGCCAAAAACTGACAGACAATTAGGGAAGAATGAGATGGCGCATTGTTATGGAGCAAAAACCACTCTCCGTTTTCGGTTTCTTAAGCTTTCGGGTTCTCTTCAAAAATCAAACTAATCTCTCTTCTGTGTGTATCTTGCACATACCGTCATTAACGATTGTGTAAGGGCGCCCTTCTCTCGGATCGTCCTTTAACTACTCACGACCACTTTTGAAAGCGCATAAACCATTCATAGGCCTTGGCACCTTAAACGTCATCACCATCGGCAGTTTATATCATTGAAAATACAGAGGGTTTCTAAATGGAAGGACAATAAGTACATAGCGTGATTCCATGCATCAAACGAAGCAAAAAGTTCCTTATCGAAAATGTCGAAAACTCAAAATTGGGGGTGTAAAAAAATCGCATCGTTACGTAATTTATGAACTTTCCGCACTTGCACTTCATTAAATTCAAAGGGGCGAGAAATTTTAAAAAACAATGTAAATAACAATGATTATAAATTGGAGATGCTCTCCAAGCATAGGTAATGATTTTTCAATCGAAAAATGTAGTGCTTTGTTAATAAGTAGTACCAAGGCCAGCTAGAGGTACAGGCCCTGAAACTCAAAAGTCACCTGATCATCTTAGTTCGAGTAACAATGTAACCTTCATTGTTTTCAATAATCTAAAAAAATTAAGGATACATTATCTTCACCTCCCCCCCCCCCCCCGGCTGCTGCGACCATCAATACAGCAGCCGTGAATCCAGGTCCATCCAGGGACCCAACTCGTCGGCCTCTGGCCATACAGGCCCTGGATGGACGTATTGGATCCAATTAATTAATAAATAAAAATAAATAAAATAAATAAAATTAATGCTCGGACTAAGATGGTCAGGTGACTTTTGAGTTTCAGGGCCTGTCTCTCTAGCCAACACTTCCTTTAAAGAAAGTCTCCGCACTGAAACGTCATACATTGTTACATCATCATACTTCGTCCTTTATTAATCGTATTTCTGCCAATAATAAGCCCTAAATTTGGTCGACTTATGATGATGTAACAATGTATGACGTTTCAGTACCGAGGCTTTCTTTATAGGAGGCGTTGCTCTAGCTGGCTTTGAAGTAGTACCGAGACTAACGAGAAAGACAGGCTCCGGCACTGAAAAGTCACCTGACCAAGATAGGTCTATTAACAATGTAACTCTCATTGTTTCCATCTTCTATTTTAACAATCAGTGTTCTTTCCTTTGTTGGAAACAATGAAGGTTGGATTGTTGCTAGACCTATTTTTTGATTAGGTGACTTTTCAGTGCCAGAGCCTGTATTTCCAACATCTCCTAAAAAAGAAAGCCTGTGCAATGAAAATTCATACATTGTTACATCATCATATAAAGGCATTGTTAATCGTATTTCTACCAATAATAAGCTCTAAATTATGACTTCTTATGATCATATAACAATGTATGAATTTTCAGTGCACAGGCTTTCTTTCTAGGAGGTGTTGGTATTTCTCGTTAGCCTCGAGAAATGTGTGTCTGTATGTAATATTGTTGGAATTGCACAATATTCGTATATGTTAGTCTATGCGGTCTTCTAAACAGGTGTGCCAAATTCCATAAGTGCCTGTATGTATGTATGTTTGTCCACGTATTTCTCGGAAACTAGAAATTGAATTGCAATAATTCTTTTTTTATTGGATTAAATATCTTTCAACTTACAGAACAGTATAAGTTTCATCAAAATCGGTTCAGTAGTTTTCCAGATATGGACTGTTAAGTGTGTACCAATCACTGGAATAACACGTCGTCGGGTTTTTTTTATTCTTTAAATGCATTCTGCTTGTAGATATAGCAGTTTCACCATACAGAAAATAAATGTTGATGGCCGTACGTTGTTTGTTTTTAAACCGAATTCAAAAAAAAAGGAGGTTATAAACTCGACTCGTATTGTATGTAATATTGTTGGAATTGCACAATATTCTTAAATTTTAGTCTAGGTGTGCCAAATTTCATAAGTGTATATATAAGTCTATAAGTGTATGTATGCATGCATGTTTGTCCACGTATTTCTCAGAAACTAGAAATCGAATTGCAATAATTATTTTTTATTGGATTAAGATCTTTCAACTTAGGTAACAGTCGAATTTTCATCAAAATCGGTTCAGTAGTTTTCAAGATATATACTGTTATAGCTAGACAATAGTGAAAGTTTCATCAAAGTCGGTTTTTAATACTCTGTTTAATCTTGTTTATGAATGGTGACAACAACAAAAAAAAGTACACCAACTTCAACGCTCACTGAACACGAACTAAAATAAATTGGGATGGTGGAATGATACATTCCCACAGGCCTACCACAAGGTCATGATACGAATTCAAAAAAGAACTTTTTTCTGTTGTGGGGGGAGGAAGTTCTTAAAACCTTAGTTACTCCAAAATGGCTCTTCGCAGCGAAACAGTTTCTTTTCATAAAAGGTTCATCTCAATTTTATTGTGTTTGGGTCATGAAATGAATGCTTCTGTCATTTCTTCATTTTTGTAAAAAATATTAATTCCTCTAAAAAAGGCTTAGCCAATTTTCATGAAAAATACGTCAATGCATAGTTTAAGGCTCCCTAAGTAGGAATTAATTTTTTGGCTTCAAACGGCTAATCAGAGCCAATTAGTCATTTACAAAAAATTCGCCTTAATGAGAGGAATCCGTACGTGTAGAGTTTACTGAGTTTGGTTCGCTGGTTTGAACGCTACAGCCATTTTTTAATTTTTAGAAAAAAATTAATATCTCAAAAAAGCCTTACTCAATTGATATAAAAATATGCTAAGGCACAATTTAAGGTACCATCTAAGTGTGTGTAATTTTTATTCAGTTCTGGTATTTGCCGTTTCAGAAGAGTTAGATGCACAAAATTGGTTACATAGGTACAGACGGAAAAATTTTTTTTTCAAAATTTCAACATATCTTTTCGAATCATGAGTTTTTAAGTCGATTTCAGAAAAAAAAAATTGAGTTTCTGAAATGAACACATAGGCCTTCGCTTTTAGACATTGGTAAGCCAGTACGTGTGACGGAGACTTGGAAACCAATAACGATAGAAATCCAATTTTGCGATTGTTTCCTATGTTTATAGATTTGTGTGAGAGCATGCATAGTAATGCTAAGGCCAACAGGAGTGCCAATTCACGAATAATAGTATCAGGTGTTCAATATGTCTGGGTTAGTAACTAAGCATATCATGCATCTCTCCACTAGCTGAAGCTTGGAACTCAGAAAACAAGAGTGAGCTTCCGTACACAGCACACAAGCATTTGAGAATGCCCACCACTGATAATTTTTCATTGTGAAAATAGAAATTACTGATTATTATGATACAGTACTTGTATTCGTGTTTTTAGTAAGACATTTAGTGGGGAAAAGTTCTATTCAAATGCTTTTGTAAGCACACCGGACAAAAAATTAATCATCTGCTGTTAATAGTGCGTTGCACATCCCTTCGTTTTAATTACAGTTTTAAAGGCGTACGAGTGTCTTTAGATAGTCCTTATCTATCTCCCCAACAACTATGCTGCATACAATTTGTTCCGCAGATCGGCGATGTTAGTCGAATGGCGATTCTTCCGCTTAACACGTTGCTACAGGTGTTCCCACAAATTCTCTTTTATGTTCAGATCTGGGGATTTTGCGAACCAATCGAGGTACCGTACGGTCTGATCATGATCGTGGAACTACTCCTCCCTGTGAACCCTGCAGTTATCGTTTTGATAGTAGACATCGTCCAGATCATTGACATTCTTGACGTGATCCACAAAAGGCAGCAATTGTCAATCAATCAAGAATGTCACGATAGTGATGCTGGTTAAGCCTGGTGGTATTTTCAACGAGAAGACCTGTTTATTGCACCGAAAATATGCCCACCACCCGCCTGCACCACTCCTTGGACATAATCAGGTTGAAAAGCTTCATTGCTTCTTCTGTGCGCACAACGTCGACCGTCATTTGAATAAAGACTAAACTTTGATTCATCCGACCAAATTAACGCGTTTCCACTCGTCTACAGCACAGATGAAAAGAAACAGATGGGAAACCCTACCACGAGACTGGAAATCCCTACGTCATTTTTCAATACTACTTTCGAGGCACTGGTCAGGACACAATTTTGAAAATAATAAATAAAGTAATAAAGCAGTTTATGTATTAATACTTATATTTGTATTCAAAAATAAATGTTTTATATAAACGAAAAATTGTCTTGTTGAGTTGTCACGTGATCACTCATGTGAAGCACTCATGTTTATATTACCTCAGAGACTATCAATAAGAAATCGTCGTAATGCAATAATAATGTTTTTTGAATTGGTCCGGGCCCATATTTCTGATGAGATTTAGTCCATATGGTCATTGCACATTAAGTTTTGTCTGGGGAAGAGGTTGTCATGACTCTGTTTCGGCGACGTATGAGGCTTTTTCAACAAAGAATGATCATAAATTTTATTCAAATAAATTTGTGCTGAGCTTTAATTCTGCATTAAACTGATAAATTAATGTGTAATGTATAACTTAATTTCATTGCTTTGATTTCACCTGAGCTCTAGTACATCAAATATTCAGTTCCGCCTACAACAGCAGGTAACACTCCTCGAGCAATATGCTACTTGAAATTCTCTGAACAAATCGTTTCCTGGGTTCTATGCAGTTCTACAGAGAGGCCTATGGAGAATCTGATTTTGGAGAGTCTGTTTTTTTTCCTGTAGAACTGCTCGAATGTGAAATGAAATGTTCAACCGACGAGAAAAAATCGGTTTCAAAGGAAGGTTAAATCCACTTGGCCTCGAAAATGGCTTCTAATGTCTTTGAACACTGGCAGAGACGCTGAAACAAGTGCATCGCATCTCGTAAGGAATTTGCTGCGGAATCAAAAATTTTTAACTATAATTCTTTATGCAATGTTCATTTCTCTGGTCTATTTGAAGATTACGAAGTGCTACTCAAAATTTCCGAGATTTTGAATATACTGCGCAAACTATTAGCGCTATGATTGCTGCCTATAACAAGTGCGTCGGTAAGTGCCTCTTTTCAGCAGTCAGTCTTTATAATTGACGCATTTATTAGAGAAGTAATGATTGAAATTCAAAAGTTAAAACGCTCTTGTGAAGCGATTCATCGGATTTTCAAATCATCTTTAATCACTCCTTATCATTTACAGTTTTTAAGGAAAATTTAATCCCTCTTTGGGGACTAAAATTATATGAATAGACATACCCAACTAACATATCCTCTCTATCAGAACAAATGAGGTTAAACGCCAAAAAACATGTCGGTTTCGTTTCCGATGGGTCAAGATAAATCTTATCAAAACAAGCATTAAAAGCACATAAGTTTACATTTTAAAGGAATATTGAGCAGATAGAACATCGCCATTAAAAATTACCTCCGAGAGAAATTGAACATCAAGGGTTTTGTGCTGCTAAGAACAAAATAAAAATCGCAGAAGGGCCACAGAAAAACTTTATCAAAAATGTTTAATGATCTTTGTTTCAGAGTTGTACTTCAAAGAATCTCTTGAAACTGTCAGTAGGAAAAAATTTCAATTAGCTCCCAAATGAACGAGACTTTTCTTTTCTTTTTGCCATCGTTTCCAAAATTGGAAAGGTAATTTCAATAATTCAAAGATGCAGTGATTCAACTACCTAATAAAATTCAGTTACTAATAGTAACGTTTCATTTGTAGCCATGGGAAAAAAATCCCCACTAAATTAGATGGGGAATTCAATTCTGTGTTCGCCTGCTTCACGGAAAATAAAGTAGAAAATAATTGATAGCAACAGCGAGAAATAATAAAAAAACAAACTTCAATTTATTTAGTTTCCTTTCCCTAATAATAGGCCTATGAATTTCCAACTTCCTTAATTATTTTAAGCAAAAATAAATGAAGTAAGCATACAGCATGACTGATGGATTATTTCATATGCAATTCTAGAAAATAATAATAATAATAATAATGTAACAATAACAGGGAAATAAAGGCCTCCAGACAAACCGGAAGGTCAAACCCCATGTTGTCCCCCAGCAGGCACAAGCCCAAAACGGGGTTAATGAGAATACATATAACAAAAGTAAAATACTTAAAAAAAAACAAAAAAAAAAACGGACAAGAAGGACAAGCGAATAAAAGCGATAATAATAAAATAATAACAGTAATAATATAATACTTGAGACAGCAGCAGGGAGCAACCCATCAGACAAATCGGGGGGGGGGGGGGGGGGGTAAAGCCCATTGTTGCCCCCAACAATCCAAGCTTAAACGGGCTTAAGAAAAATACATTTTAAATAAAAAAATAAATAAAAAATAAAAAATTGTTGGATTAAACATTATTCAATAGCATTGTAGTTAATAGCATTTCCGCATTCATTGTTATTTTCCACAACAATCACTTTTGTTGTTGCTAAGTAATAAAAATCAAATCGCCAATATATTAGAATACTAATAAAGAAAAGAATAAAGAGGGAAAAAGCTTATTAAATAAGTCTAGTCCTTTTTCCTCTCTTTTCCAACTAAAATAACTCTGCAACCACGACAAGCAAATAAATAAACAAGCAAATAAATAAATAAATAAATAAATAAATAAATAAATAAATAAATAAATAAAACTAAACAAAATAAGAAATGAAAGAAAATAAAACTAACAAAAGAAATCAACCGAAGTGGCTGAAGAGATTTCATTATAAATATCAACCAGTTTGGAAGCTGGGTCGATATTACCGATAATATAAAATAATAGTTGGTAATCTCTTTTCAGTATTAGGAAAAATTTTCTTGAAATTTTTAATATTTTTATACACTTTTACTTAACTGACAATTTCTGTCCGTCTTTCTTTCTGTCTCTTTTGCTCAAATCTTGCAATCGATTTTTTACCCACTTCACGATGTTCAAACGACATCAGATTTGGCACGCTGATTCATTCCTGGTGACAATACAATTCAGTATAAATAGTTTTAAAATTCGAATTCTTAAAAAAGGATTAAAACTGATTTTCATTTAATTTACTTCTCAAGTAGAGGATGGGGTACCTCTTCAAGTTTTCTTTATTTTCACTTATTTGTAGCAAATGAATGGATTAAAATTGATTGCAAATCCAAGACTAAAGAGAACAAAATAAAAATATATATAATTTTTAGCATATACTTTTAATTTAAAAAGTGCACTAAAAAGTAAAAAATAATTTTCTACTGTCCCTTATTTAAATGGGAAATCATAAAATTAAAAAAGACAAAATTGTGGCGGCACGCTTTTAGAGTTTTTAATTTTATGCATTCCTATTTAAACGAGAGGCTCCAAAAATTATGATGATAAATAATAATTTAAAGTAAAAATGTGTGATAAATAATAAATATAAATTGGAGATGAACCTCCGAACATCAGGTAATGATATTATTTGAAAAAATGGAAGGTAAAATTCTGCGACCTGGATTCGAACCAGGAACCTCGAGTGTCATAGTCCAATTGGTAGAGGTGTCCTTATTTTCAGTTAGTGCTCATTTTTAAAGATTTTTAAGAAAATATTAAGTTCTAAGAACGATCAGTTCTGAGAAACGATCAATTCTGAGAACTATCAATTCTAAGAAAAGCCCAATACAGCAGAACAAATTGTATTGTTACAAATTCAATTTTGTTTTATAATTCGCAGAGGTGGTATGGAATCTTCATTACATGCTTTATGAACTTTATATTGCACAAACTTTGCTCTGGATTGTTGGTCATCACATGTGTATTGTTGGTCCGTGCATATTGTTGGTGAATTGTGTGTTGATACCATTGTTGATACAACACGACGAGCTCATTGTCGCACAAACTTTTCCTGGCATTATTGGTCATGAGATATATTGTTGTTTCGTGTAAATTGTTGGTGAGATACCTCCTATGAGTATACTGTCATCATTTTTAATATCGATTAATGTTGATAATTATTATTTTTTCGAAATCTCAAGTGACCTTCTCTTGTTTTGAGAACAAGTGTGCAAAATTTCATCAATATCGGTTCAGTAGTTTTTTCGGGTATCGCCAGCAAACATACAACCCTCTTCCTCTTTATATAATAATATAGATAGATTAATTACTAAACAAAAGGCATTTATCCGTATAATGAAATAATCTACCTTTCGTAGTTATTCTTCAGTCTTCTTCGATATATGATTTCACATTGAAGTTTTAGGGATGATTATGATTGATTTGATTTACAATCTTTTGTACATTACCAGCTTTTCCCTGCTTCCATTTTTATAATCCCCCCCACCCCCACAGTTTTCAGAATTGATCGTTTCTCAGAACTGATCGTTCTTAGAACTTAACATTTTCTTGAAAATCTTTAAAAATGAGCAATAACTAGAGAAGACTATTGAAAAACTGAGTAAATGGTCATCGAAATTCCCAGGCGGCCGTCAATAGAAGAAACTGTGACTATTAGACCACACTACGTGATGAATGCCCAAGTTTTGCTTCAAGTGCTCGAGAACCGAGTGTGAATTGCAACAACAGATTGCATTTAGTGAATAACTCCACTCAGATTGTTGAAATCACAGAGCACACGGACACAAAAGATCATGTACGAAGATCTTCTGCCACCCAAGAAGAGAGTTGTATCGCCGAAGTTCACCACAGCAGGGCGAGTGTACTTCTAAAGTGGCTAAGAAATTATTTAGGCTAGCTGTGCCATAGTTGAAGGGGTCCATCATTAGGAACATTTTAAAAGAATTTTTCGGTTTTCATTATGAATTTCTACTGTATTAATTCTAAGCTTTTTCATATGTTCATCTTTAATCTTTATAAACATTCATTTTTTTTCACCATAACAGGACCTCGCACAGGGCTTTACCTAATATATGTTCGGAAACGACCATCATCTTACTGTAAAACCGACATAAATAAAAAAAATTTACTTGTAAAATTGAGTGAAGACAATGGCGAAACAATGAAAATGAGCGGAGATGGAGAATATGAAAACCGGTCTGCTTCGCGGAGACCAAACCCTACGCTTTCTAGTCCTGAAGTAAGAAAAACTAAAAAGTTTAACTTCATTCAGTTAAGAAGATTCATATTTTTACAAATAATATATTTACTGGACATTTTCAATTTCAAACATCGTATAGAGAAGGTTGATTACGATCTATGGAAACGATTTGGGGGAGAAAGTTTAGGAATAAAACCCCTTTCTCCATCAACGATCGTGTTTTATTTGGTTGCCCTGGTTGTGGACTATTGCCCTTTACCGTATCTTCCACTGCAGAAGAGATACCTGGAGAACGGCGAGGCTGATGTCGTTCCATTCCTTTTGCACGCTTTCCAGAGACCTTCAATGGTTGTTGGACGGCGTCGAGAGAGGGCTCGTTTCAATAATCCAAATCCACAGAAATACGTTGGGATGCATCTGGTGCCTTGACAGGGATATCACGAAAGGGTATAACGTGAATCAGTTTCATCTTCCAAATCCAACTTAAATGGAATGGTCGAACTAGACGTATGGCTGGAGGCTTTGTCTTGATGTAGCTAAACTTTGCTTTTGTCCTCTCCATACAATAGCTATTTTATTTACGGTAGCCTATGAAGTTCCCACAATAGACATCCGGATAAATAAACTGGCGCCCAATATGCAAATAGCCAAACAAAATTTTTCTTTAATAAAATTTAGCGTAGCAAATTACTATCAATAAGTCGTAGTACGCCTGAATCAGCATTCCTGCTATTGAATCAAAAATACAGTCCCCAATGGCCGAAAGAAGAATTTAGTTGCTTTAAGCAAACAATATTCAGGCCGACATTACGCAATTTTGGCGTTGGGCAGTTTTTGAGTTGAGATAAATGATTAATATTGTCAAATGTTGAATCACTTATCTTATTAGCACTGTTCATTCGAGGTTCACTTTTCTTATTAATTGTAGAATTGCCATAGTCGCTCATTGCTCGAAATTTTACGTCGTTTGACTGCCATAGCCGTCCGTTTTTAATATTGAAGCCGGATTTGTGTTCTTCGATTCCATCATCCCTCGTGCTCGATGTCTCTCGTCCTTTTTTTTCCAAGAAGATCTAGCAGCCTCACTTTTAAAGGCCATTCCCATTGCCGAAAAGGGTGATCGCGGGCCAGGCTGGAAACTTGCATTCCAGATTGTTCTTGAATGATATCTTCGAACCCGCGACTCCCCGCTTCCGCAAATAAAAGCGAATTATGTGACACCTATGAACTCTACAGAAAGTCGTAACAAAGCTCAATCTGTTTCAAAAATGACCCTCCGTTAAAGGGGTATTTTGGATAGACTTGCATTTAGTCGCCATCCAAGGAAACAGATAATTTTGATGGGGAATTTAATATTCTATTGAATAGAAAATGTAAAAAAAAAAAAAAAAGGAAATATAGGATAAGAAAATGGGGAAAAAAAAGCAATTTTTTTAAAATCCTATCGTTTTAATAACATAAAATTCTTATTCAGAGAAGAAAACATATGAAGGATGAAAGCCGACCGTGTTCAATCACTACATTTTTTAGAGTGGGGAGAAAATGCCACGAATATTTTAAATATTTCGTTTTCAATGAGTAAAAAAGCTGTAATTTCCTTCGAATGCCTATAATGCGTGACCGCCAACGTTTTTGGCGCTGCATTTACGATGATGCGAACTAAATTCCTTTCGAGCTTATAATGATCATGTCGAGCTGTTCACCATTGACGACAATGCTGCTAAAGTGAAAAGTACACGAAATATTCAGACACATTCACACACAATATTCGAATTCTACTCATACAGCATAGAGATAGATAAATATACCCAAAGGTAGAAAGTCAGTGGCGCCACAAGTCCTTTGTTCACCAGGGCGGCGCTGCGAACAAATCCTGTCTTGAATAGCAGACGACTGTATTGTTTTAGTATACAACTGAAGCTATTTTTCGGTAAATGTTGCGTTTAAAAGTTTATTATTCCAAATTATAAAACATGTCAGTGTCTGTAAGGTGTGGAAAATTAGTTTGCCATTAAAAAAAGTAATGTCAACATACATTTAATTCAATTCATATTAGCAATTGAGTGAAAACTTGCAAAAGGTTATAAGCTTCATATTGGAATAATTTATACGAACAAATTTTAAAAAAAGTTTCCAGACTACATTACAAACCCCTAAAATTAAATTAATACAGAAGAATCACAAAATACGAATTTTTCAATCAGATATTTTATATTTTCGTTTTACATATTTTAAGTTATCATTTGAAAGTTCTTTTGCTTTCATTTTTACAAAGTGAACTAATCTCATCTTTATTTATATTATATTTACATACGAGGGTTGGGGCATAAGTCATGGCAACTATTTTTTTTCTCATAGCTAAGGGATGGTATCACAAAATGTCATATGTCTCGAGGAAACCGTTCATTCATAGTATATTTCCATAACACCAGATGGCCCTGTGATTTCCTTTTGTTGCATATAGAACAATGTTAAATCAGTTTTTAGTCAACCGCCGTGCAGGATGGATGTAACCAGAGTTGAACAACGCTCAATATAGCCGGTCTCCGCTGGCTTTGGTAAGGATTGGAGCACCCACTATACTCTCCGGACTTTTCTCCATGTGATTTTGATCTTATACGGACGGTAAGGAACCATTACGTGGTAGACAATATCGTATTGTGCAACAAGAGATGACCAGATTTCCACATAGTGAGAGAAATGGTGAAGCAGGTGATATGGGCGCCTGTCACATCGTTGACAGCGTACTGTGAACGTTCAGGGGACTAGTTTGAGGCCCTTTAGAACGGGTATGTGTGCTGTAATGATTCTGGAACATGAAAGCTGTAATGTTATATCAACTACCTTAATAAACATGAAGAGCAAAATATTTCCGTGTTGCTAAATGTCCGTACATTTCCTCCATTCCTTGTCCTTTCATCTATATATTTCGCATTTTCCACCCACGGTCGAATTCTCACAAAAAAAATAGTTGCCATGACTTATGCCCCAACCCTCGTATTATATAGGTATATTTGTCCAAAGTAGAAAAGAAGAAGACTTATAAGAAGACTGGAATCTGTTTTATTTTTGTCTAGTTTTTACAGAAAATATGAGTAGTTGTGCAGTAGCATAGCTATTAGAGCTTACCGTTGTTTCGGTTGTGAAGATTAAAAGAGATAATTACAGTTCGAAGAGATTAGTATCTGCGCTGCTAATAGCTCTCTAGAACCAGACCTGGACTGCACGCTCCGCCATTTTGAAAGACACGAGAAGTGTGAAGTTGCACCCCCCCCCTGTCATACAGATATAATTTATACCTTGTTACTGCGTTTTCATCATTTTCTGAAATCTATCGAAATACACCTACGAAAACGTTTTAAAAACTTCTTCCCGTGTTAAAAAATATGTCTGTCGCGAAGGCACAATTTCTGCTTCTCGGCAGTAGCCAGATCTTTGGAAACTAGAGCGCTGACGTAGAGCATAGAGATCCCGACGAACCGTCACAGTACTGACAGCATAACGAATAGAACTACAGTAGTTCTATTCGTTTTGCTGACAGTAGATCCCGCCATTTGCTGTTGCACCTCTTTTGGCTTGCTAACCTGCTACAACGTTTTTGATACGTATTTTCTATTGGTCAGACTGTATGATCTACTACCATCAAGACATGTAGCTTTTCACTTTTGTACATCACCCACTGTTAATTTGGGCAGGTTCAACTTAATAACTATAATGAATATTTTTTACCTCGGCCAAATTAAGAAAAACTAAAATTGACCTTACAATACAACTGTAACTTCAAACATTCATTACCGGTAATAAGATTATCCGGCATTATTATTACAGTACTAGGCTTCTTGATGATAGCAGTGTGGCTGAAATGCGCATTCGAATTAAATAAACACTTTATGTGAACCAGAGGTTTTTCTTCTTTTTAAGTGTTCATATCCACTTCAATTCTTTGGAATGTTCGTCATTTACGGTTATTACGACAAATACTAGCTTATTGGTGCTCTCAACAGGAAAATTTTAATATAAAGAATAGAACAGCACACTTATTATTTTTTTTTTTTTAAATAATTTATTACAGAAACAATTGTCTATCCAGGGCCAGTATGGCCGAATAGCCGACAAGTTAGGTCCCTGGATAGAGAATAAAATTACCAAATCTGATTAAAAAATTAACATTTAAGTTAAAATTCAAAGTTAATAATGATGAACTAAGTCCAAAAAGTATACAAACAAATTTCAAATATTGCAATAAATGCACATTGAAAGAAAAATACAGGATTAGTGGGTTAGTATTGTTAGGAGTTAAATAAAAAAATTTTTAATTTAAATTTGAAGATGGCGATGTTCGGGGAAAGGCGCAAATCAATAGGTAAGGAGGACCAGAGCTTAATAGCAGCGAATGAAACACTGCGAGATTGGTAGTTCATTCTTATCAAAGGGATATTTATCAAATGAGCGGTACGTGTAGGATAAGGGTGAAGTTCACTGCGATAGTGAATAGGAAGCGGGGAAGAGAGAGATATTTGGCGAGAATTGCCTTATAAGTAAAGGTAGCTAAATTGCTAATATATAACTGATATACTGTGGTAATTCCGTAACGATTAAATAATTGAGAGACAGAGGCCGGTTTACGTAATTTGAGAAATGATCTAAAGAATCTTTTTTGAATTCTGAAAAGACGTAATAAATTTAAGTTAGAGGAAGCACCCCAGAATATTATTCCATAACAAAGTCGTGAGTGTATTAAAGAAAAATATAATAGAAGTTGTATAGTTGGAGGAAGATGATGTAAGCGGGCGAAGAGACCTAGGCATTGATTAAGAGGTGATTATTCAAAACACAAGTAATAAGTACATGATGCATTTATATCAAACAAGTTTCATAAAGAAAACTATGGAAACACGAGATAAGAATTAATTATATCAACAATACGTATTAATATCTCCAAAGTACGCACTAGAGTACCAATAATAATAAACCAAACCGAGTGTCTCTTCATGACACAGAGGTGGTTTTGACATTAGCATCGGTGCAGAGTTGCCGCTAGGCTTAGGTAAATTGAAACGTTCTTTCCAGTTCAGCTCGAGATGCTGGCGCTGCTCCATACAAAGGTCGCCATGTCAACTTTTCTTTTCTTGAACCGAGTTGTCATCAACTTGACCTTTTCGGGTTGGATCGCTGCCGAACGGATTCGCTGGAAAACCCGAGGATTTAAATAGTGAAAAATTCTTTTCATACTGCATCTCAGCTTTACTGCGGTTTTCCGCCTTTCATTTCTGCCCAGACTGTTAAATAGAAAATGATTCATTATTCGTTTGGGCATTTATGACATTATTGAATAAAACACCGGCCCAAGACCAAATAAGTTTGTAAGGACTCATCCAAAGTTACGTTCTTTTCACTATCGAACCTCCTGCTCAATTAGTCAATTTCTTGGAAAATAAATGTGAGCTACAATATATTAAAAAAAAAATTATACACGAACGAATAATTATCTTAATAATTCAAATTTTTCCGCTTTAAAATGTCTGTTGAATATTGTTGTAATTTGTGGAGGAGAATTCTTTCTATTTAAAGCAATAATAAAAATCCAAATTCTCTTCTCAAAGTTAAATGTAACTAAAAATAGTAGCCTTCGTATATATAAATATGATTGACCGGCTGGTATGCCTGGTGCTGCTCAGACTGTTTGTTTGATGAAATTTTGCAATATCCGAATTTGAATATAAATATGAACACATGATAAATCCTTAGAATTAATAGAGTACATACTCACTTTGGAAAATTCTTTAAAATGCTCATACTTTGTGCGCAATTGGGTTTGGCCAGGAAAATTCGACATTGCATCCTTACTTTTTAGAATATCAAAAAAGGCTATGAGCATTAAATTATTTCTGTCTATATAACAATATTTCATAGATGGATTGAGAAAGTTAAGGAACTCTGTTTACAGCTCGATTAACATCCCTCTTCAACATGTAACTGTTTCAATAGAGTTGTATTCAGTCTCAGAGCGTGAAATCATATCCTGAATATTGTGCAAAAGCTTGAACAGCTGCACGCCCTAGAAGTTGTATTCTCTTATTTGTTTAAGAAGAATTTCTTATATCTCTCCAAAGATTTAAATAAAAAAGAAATAATAGGGATTTTATTTATTTATTTATTTATTTATTTATTTATTTATTTATTTATTTATTTAATACTTTATATCATTATGCCCCTTAAAACGTGAATCAGTAAGGCAAGCATCGTAGCCAACGGAAAAGATGGCCAGCTGACTTTTCAATGCCGGGGCCTGTCTTTTTCGTCGGCTACGGCAAGCATTAATTTCATTAACCATTGTTGACGCAACATACAAACACGACCAACCGATTATTGACGCAAACACGACCGACTGATTGTTCGAAACAAAATCTATTTCATATAAAGGGCGATTCAGTCAATTACGTACGATTCTAATGGTTTATTACTCAGGAACTAATAATCATAGGAATGTCATGTAGAGGCGCATTCTCCATCGCGCACGATCTGCACAATATGCACGTTGTGGGCGCACTGGCTGTTCCGCATCGCTCTGTGCGTTTCGTGCACCCTGTTCTTCATTGCCAGTACGTTTAGTATCGTGCGTTTGGTGCGTTTCGTGCGCGCACGAAACACACTAGCCAGAGGCCAGGGTTGCTCAGTGTATTGAAGATGGCGGAGGAGCAATGAGGAAACCGAAACATAATTATCAAAATGGAAACAGTGAATGTCAATGGAGAAACTGCAGAGAAGTTTATTCAGGTTATTCAATTTCCTCCATAACACTTTCAAGCAAATCATCGTCACTGCAACTTTCGTCTTCAGCATTTACAATATGCTTATTTACAACTGTTTGCATGGTATTAAGATTGGCATGGTATCGAAACTTTTCTATCACGGTTCGCCATTTGCAAAAGTCGCGGGTTTATCGTTAACGCTCTGTTCTTCTTGGGCTGCCTAAACTTCATGAATTGCACTGCACGATTTGCACTGATCACGTGACTGACTCTCACGATTGCGCGTTTCGTGCGCGATGGTGAATGCGCCTTTTATCTTACAATACGCATTACACATTGGAATTTCACACCTCATGAACAACATGCTCGATGTGTGCTCCATTCATCTGTACAACACGACGAAGCCTGAGGGTGAAGTTTTGCAGCACTGCGCCTCGCATCTCATTTTCAACCAGTGCACAAGATTCGGTGATTGCCTGACGGATTTCTTCCATGGTGCGGGGGCGCGTGCTAAACACCTTCTCCTTAAGGAACCCCACAGAATTGGCCCATCAATTCAACAATAAGGTCAACTCCAACCGTTTCCCAAACCTCTTCAACGACGGATTCAGCTGGCCACCGACCAGTCCTGACCTTAACCCCTGTGACTTCTGTGGGGGTTCCTTAAGGAGAAGGTGTTCAGCACACGCCCCCGTACCATGGAAGAGTTCCGTCAGGCAATCACCGAATCTTGTGCACTGGTTGACAATGAGATGCGAGGCGCAATGCTGCAAAACTTCACCCTCAGGCTTCGTCGTGTTGTACAGATGAATGGTGCACACATCGAGCATATTGTTAATGATGTGTAAAATTCCAGTGTGTAATGTGTATTATAAGATCTATATGGCATTCCTATGTTTATTAGTTCCTGAGTAATAAATCATTAGAATCTTACGTAATTGACTGAATCACCCTCTATATAGATATAAAGATTATTAATTTCTATTTTTTTGAGAGACTTATCTCCAGTTTTGGATTTTTTCCATCATTGTGGTAGTATCACAACTGTATATTAAATTTCAACTTTATAACTTAGTTCCAAGTTGCATTTTAAAACCGGACAAACATACAAACATTGTGCTTTATATGTATAGAGGAGGAGAAGAAGTTACTAAAAGAGTTATTGATTTTAAAGAGTAATTGTCTTTAATAATCAAGGCGATTTACTCAAGCTTTTATATGGCGCAGAGTTATAGGAAAGTTTGATAAAATATTGATCTTTATTGCGCAGCCTATAATATTGAATTTGAAGATTTAATCTTGATTAAAATTTTGATTTAATCTTCGAGAAGGTACACTTCAGAAGTTCAATAATAAACTTTATTAGAGACAGATAAGAAATCATATCTTCAGGTTTCTAGTTTTGTTAATATCAGATTCCCATGGCTTTTCCATCTCAAAAAGTTTTTCAAAGAATATAGAAAAATTCAAAAATTTCCTTGGACTTTCCCTTGTTTTGGATATCTTTTCACTTCTCTGCAAATAACTTTTAAAAATATACAGTTGAACTCAGTCGTTACGTATTTCTGGTTGCAACATTCGAGCATAAAAATAGAAGGTTGCAACGTACAGAATCTTTATGCTCGAAAGTTGCAACGTACAAAATTGGGTTAGTCAGTTATAACCTAATCTATTGAAAGTCTCTGGTTATAACACATTTTAAACTCGGATATTGCATATAAATTATAGATAACTAAGTCAGGGGCATGAGAGTTGGCCATTCGTAAGGGGAAAAAATGAGGATTTGACCATGCTAAAATAAGGGAGTGAAGGGTATTGGTCTTCTTCCCCTACCCCCACCCTCAAGTTGAAAAGAAATTAATTTACATCAGTAGGGGGAGTATAACCTCTTGAATAATTTTTTTTCGACGAAGTGGTCAACTCTCATGCCCTGACTATACACTGAGTCAGTTTAACATCCATGCACGCGATTATGATTAGCTGGAGTCGAACCCCTTTCTGTTTGTTCTTCACATGACTTTGATCAAATGGAAATTTTTAACTTCCATTTTACCCATTTTCCAGAACAGATAGGACATATGTGCCTATCACAACTTGTTTTACTTACTTAGTTTTACTTACTTTTTGGTGCTTTATGCGAATCTGAAGATAACATCAAAAAATTCGAAAAAAATTGGGAACAGAACGACCGACTTCGCAAATTACCCATTGGAGACATGTCACTGCCTGTGAGGAGGATTATTTTGATGAATAAATTGAATTCTTTGAGGTTGTGTGAATGCGAATGTATCGCTGAAAATACGCAAGAACTTTTTAAATAACCTGACAGTTCATCTGCTGGAGATCTGGCTTTCTTTTCCTTTTTGGTTTTTCTGTAACACATAAAATCGGCCATTTTCAAGTCAATATAAGAGAAATAGCCACTTTCAACGTTTTATAAAATACTAGAGTACCCAGCCAACCAAACAGAAAGCAGAAGCATTGACTGAAGATTATACTCCACGTTGGTAAATGCTGAAATCCCCAACGCATATCCCATTTTTTTTAAAGAAGTTTGCTACTTTGCACATTTTTTCATTACATTTATCTGCTACTTTTTAATCCCCATTTCTTTATCCCAATTAGATCCCTTCACATTTATAAAAGTTTGCTTCTTAAAGTGGATAAAAGAGCGGTTAAAATGGGTTTAAAAAAAAGTGAGGGATAAAAAGGGGGTTAAAAGTAGAAGATAAAAAGTGGGGCAAAAAATGGGGATTTCGTTAGGAATAAAAAAGGGAGATTAGAAGTGGAGGATAAAATGTGAATCTAAAAAGTAGGACTTAAAAACTTGAGGTGAGCACAGACAGTCAAAAGGTGGCGATAAAATGGGGTAAAAGAGGGTAAAACTATCCCTCCACTTTTTTATCCTTTTTTTTTCACTTTAATCCTTTTTAATTTCCCATTTTTTAATTTACAATACAAATACAAATTTAGCTTGCGAATATCTCAATTGGATTTAAAAAACCTACAAGCTGCATTTTTTTTTATTTCGCAAACGACATTTTTTATTCCGCAAACTACATTTTAAATTCTGCAATTTGCATTTTTTATTTAGGAAAATGCATTTTAGAATTCGTAAAAATTTGGAAGTAAACTCGCTTAAAAGATAAACTCAGTTAGATAAAGCCGATCAGTTCAAACATGCCTATTAAAAAAGTTTTTTTTATTATTTCAACTAACTTAAATTATTATTAATAATTAACAGTCTAGAGTTGATTGTACAAAAGTTTTGGAAAGTTAGATTTTAATAGTCACGTAGAAAAATTTATCCCTCCTCTTGTGATCGTGTTTGCCCTCAAGTTTGGGGATCGGCCTCGGTGGCTCAGTGGTTGGGTGATCACCTCTGATGCCCGAGGACGCGGGTTCGACCCCGGCCGAGGACGACGAGGATTTTTTCAGGGTGAAAATCCTGAGATCACGCACTTCCTTCGGAAGGGAAGGAAAGCCGTTGGTCCCGTGTAGTCGTTTGCCGGCTGCACGTTAAAGAACCTTACGAGGCAAAATTTGCGGCCCCTATAACGCTGTCCTGAAATGACCATGGCAGTTGAAAAGGACGTTGATACTAAACAAAACAAACCAATTAAGTTTGGGGTAAAACCAATCATTAAATAAAAAGCTCAGAATTTTAGAAAACAGCCAAAATTAAATCATTTTTAATCAAACATTTCCCACATGTAAATAAACATTCGCCACGAGATCCAACACACTGTTCATGGAACCAAGAGAGGCACTTGGAACATTCGCCATGATGTAAATTTTGAAGAATTTGGCATGTAAAAATTTATGCCACAGAAACCACAATTGTTTTGGCTGTCTTTATTTGCAGCTTCAGTAGCTAATTTAATTTGCTTGGATGTTGTACTGCATTGGCTATGTTTATTCCCTGTTAGTGCCCTTTTCAGTCTCATTCTTTGACTGTGAGGGAAAGAGACAATTGTGACTGTAGGGGAAGTGACGATTGTGGCTGTTTTTTTCTTTCTTTCACAACTTTTTTTTCCGATTAGAATTTTGGATAGTGAAGGCAGACAAGTTCTGATTGAATCTTCTCTATTTTACACTGCCTGTGGAACGACTTCGGCGACTTGCTGATTGTTGCTACCTTCGGCACAATTTGGAAGTATTTTCTGTTAAAACGGTATTATCTGTGGTCTTATTAATTAATTATTTTAAATTCCACTCTTTTTTATGAGAAAACATTGTATCATATGAGTGATCAGATTTGCTCCCACGCAATTGGTCGAATTTGCCCCATACGATAGGAATAACAAAAATGAGAGCTAAACAAAAAACTATAATGGCTACCACGCCACACCATTTACCGCAATTAAGCTTAACATGAGTACTTGTATGACCAGCAATATTACCTTTATTAGGTTGATAGATTGATCAATATGAACCGAAACATTTGTGGTCAGCTTAGAAGACAGGAAAACTTACCACTTGGTCATACAAGCAGCAGTTGGGAATTTTTTTTACGACTATATAACGTGGTCCGACGAAACCGCCATTAACCTTATGAGGTTGCTTGAGTGCCGTTTATTATCGTCAGTTGTTGGCAGCTCCAAAAAATAATTAGGAAAAAAATTATTCTGTTGCCAGCTTAGCTCGATCGACTTTCCTAACTGATCGGCTTTGCCTTGACTCCCCTTATAATGTAAATTTCTTTTCGATCCCGCCAAGTACGTTATAACAAACTGCAAGTGTATTTTAAAACTCACGTTCGAATGTTTGAATCAAAATTTTGAATACAAATTTCTCAACGTTTGGTTAATTTTGCAAGTTGTAATTAAACCCAGCTTCCGAAATATACTCAACACAGGCCGCGCATCTTGCCACTACTTTTAAAATTTCTGCAATTTTTGGGGAATAGAAGAATGACTACTGTAATTTATCATTGAATTAGGTCAAAAAGGAAAACTAAGAATACAGAAGCAGGCGTACAAGATTCTTCAGACTACTTTTTGAACAGCTTACCAAAAGTTTTTTTGATTCAGAATATGATACCCCCCTGTCTCGAATTTTGCGCGCTAATTTTATGGATTTAATTTCTTTTCGCTTTAATATAGGTCGAAATTTAATAAATTTCCTTCAGTAGATCTAATTTCGGAAATTACTCGAAGGACAAGAGGAGCAAATATTTAGAAGAATTTCTGAGTCCCTTTGCAGTCGCGTCGACTTCAGCGTCGAGGAACTAAATTAGACTCTTCGTCTGTTTAATGAAAAGACTAAAAGAAATAGAACAGATCCGGCAGTTTTCTCCTTTCCCTCTGCCATCCGACCGCCTTGTTTACAAAAGCTAGAAGAAAGAATAAAACGAATTCCGAGGTGTCTTTCTTTTTTCTCTTTCTACCTATATAAAGAACACTCAATATGTTGAATACTCAATTTATCAAAGAAGGCAGCTGTTATTTATTATAAAATTTTGCTTAATATAAATTCTTCTTTCATATTTCCACTACATGAATTCAATGAAACAAGCCACGATGTCATAAGTTTTGAACCATAGAAAATAAAAATTATAAATTAGTAGGTTGACAAAGGCGATCTTATATATTCCATAGCGCTCAAGATATATTGGCATTTTCGAGTCGGAAGAAATTATTTAATGCAAAAGGGATTATTTCATTTGGCAATCAAACAGGCTTAAACTTTTATAAAATGCAATTACATGAAACTCTGATGGACACTGTAATCAATCGAATTTCACATCGATCAGTGAACACTAATTACTTATGTGTCCAATATGGTTGGATGACTGGAACCCAGAAAGAGTCGCAGGTGACAAGTTTCGCCAAACATAAAATGAATTCTTCATTCAACGTTTGACATCCTAAGTAGTTTCAAGTTTTATAAAATAATGGATTTAATGAAAGGTCTTTCATTTCAGCCTCGATGCTGAGTACTTTAACTATAGACTTTTCTAACATGGAATTTGCAGATGGCATTGGTATGATCTGTAGATCGAAGAACAAGAAAGCTAACATGGTATTAATGGAAAAAACGGAAGAAAAAATTCCGCCATCGAAGAATTTTTCCTTTCGTTTTTTCTCTTACTGTAATATTTTTACTTTACAGTGGCGGAACGTGAATATCGGAAAAGTGTTAGCAGTCACATTATCAAAACTAACGTTATCACAATTTAGGTAAATCATATGTTGATTGTACTATCAGTCAGGTTTGTTAGTATAGTTAAGATGCAAAAAAGTGTATAACATATTTTAGCTAAAATAATGAAGAAAAAAAAACAACTTTCGAACTGTTAGCGTTGCTAACACCGTTAACATGGACACTCCGCTCCTATTACCTTATGTTTGGAGTATTAACTTCAATTTAAATTCATTACTTTCTAACGCTAACAAGTTTTTATTAATTTCAGAGTTGATCGTTATTTTGTCGCCAGTTTCCATTTTTTAAATGTTTAAAAAAAGGACTGAGCTAATTCTTTGATGCCTTCGATTAATAATGATTCGTAAAAACGGGTTGTAAATAAAATGCTTGACATAGAAAATGCTAACTCTGAAATATTTTCCAGGCGAGACGAAATTTAGCTTAAATATACTTATACTATAATCAACTAATAAGAAATATCCCTAAATTAATCCTCTTTGATAAAGAATCGCCATTCCCCGACATGCTTTAGAAAAAGTTTTCCTGGACAATGATGTTCCTCTGATAATAGGGATATTGTGACTGCCGCTAGTTGTGTGTTTCAATACTGCATACTATCATATGACGAATGGCATTTATGGAGTGTGGTATCAGCCTGTTCTTGGTTGATTTATACGAAAAATAGAAAATCCAGCCTTTAAAAACTTAAGCTATTTTCCCATCAAGTGACACCGCTCTATGAACGATATTATTGCTTCATTTGACGCCCGAAAATATTTAAGTCACTACATAGGTTCCTATCCGAGTAACTGAGACCCCTCAGTCAACTTTGCTCTGGAGAAAGAAAATCAATGATCTATAACCTTTCTTGATGTGTTGCTGCATTAAGAAGTTGGGAACTTATGGATTGATGTTTATCGAAAACCAACCTTTATCTTGCTTTACATTGAAAAATCAATCCAATCCCGCTACGGCCTTCCGCCAAATGTTATTTAGAAGACATAAATTGCCTTTAAGAGATGATAAAAAGAGAATTGAAATAAGAAAATTCAGGACGTTAACCGAACTTAATGGATATAATCTAAACTTTATTGATAAATTAACTAAGAACTTCCAAAATCGGATTTATTACTACAAGTACATTTCGTAGAGGAAGAGAATAATCATTTTTCTGTTTAACAGATAACTAAACAGAAAGAACTTGAAAAGATTATCAAAAAATTCAAATTAAATGTACCGTATAGAAGCAGTAACAACTTAAGCAGATTGTTACCAAGTGTTAAAGATTAAATTCAAAAAAAATTTGACTAGATTGGAGTATATGAAATCGCGTGTAATTCGTGCAGAAAACGCTGTGGAACAAAGTTTGAGAAAAATAAATATTAGAATCAAGGAACATTTCTCATTTAGTACAAAAATGGCAATAGTACCATTTCCAGTTTGCAGAACAAATTTTAAAAATTAATTGACATCATGTTAATTAGTTGATGTATTAATTATAATCTTGTTCAAGTAAACAATTGTACCTATTGTTTTCTTGCTAAAATGTCAAAATGTTGCTCAGTTTTATTAATGTGACTATTAGCGAAGATAAAGGATTCTCAGTGTGATACTCGATCCGATTAATGAATAATTTGCCTCTTAATGAATTTCAGTCAATGTTAATTTCAGAAATAAGCCGCCCGCAGCGCACACAATTTGCGGCTATTTGATTATCCAATTTCAGAAGACTGGAAGCGTTTATCTAAAGAAAATTTTCTTTTCACATTCTGTTTTGTACGTGGAACTTAATCACATAAGATAATTAGCTAACAAACATGAACGTCATTTACTTTAGACTTTTCTAAAACATAGAGAAATGGAATGAGAATAAGATAAAGTAAACAAAATTAATGAGAATGTAATGAGAGATGTTTTTCCCTTTCAATAATCGAAATCTTTTTAGAACACGATGCTATATTTTAATGAGACGATGGGGATTGAAATTTTATAATGATTACATTTTTCTTTTTAATATTTGCCGAAGAAGAAAGTTTTCATGAAGTTGTTCTAAAAATAACTTTTCGTTAATAATAGTTCAATATTTCTGCCGCTGCTCTATTTCTACCGAGAAGGGGAAAATAAAGGAAAATTTATTTTCCCAGGTTGAATTATTTTTTTTACCTTAACAACATTCGACCAATAAATTATTCCTTCCCGAAACTCTCAAAATGGCGTGACGAAAAGGTAAACAAGGTGAAGGAAGGTGCGACGAGTCCGAGTACGTTAGATTGCTATCTCTCACCGAGCGCCTTTGGGGGGCCATAATGAGAACCGCACAGAATTCAATACCACTACTCTCTCATTTCTGTCATTCAATAAGCCATTATGTTTTCTTTTTCGATTCAATATTTTTTTTTAAAAGTCGAAAATCTTTTCCTGTTTTCCTTAGCGCGTTTACCGATAGAATGACGACCCAAAGGGAAGAAGGACGACAAAGCCTCGCCCCCTCCCCCTTCGTTCCCTGACAACTTCAACTGCAAATATTGATTATTTTACTCCCAGTTCCTCCTTCCTCTTTTCTGGAAATCTGAACACAAACCACAACCCTCAGAGATTCGCGTCAAGTGATTCGCGATTAGGTTTTTACTCCTCACATCCCACTCTCTTCTTTTATTTTTTAAAAGCAATTTCGTTGTTTTTTCTTCGGTATAAAACGATTTAAAGTCCCAAAGCAAGATCTCAATCACATTAAATTCAAAAAAGAAAAAGGGGGATAAAAAATCTGCTTTAGAATAAAGTTTTTAAAGTTTTGTGGCACAGTCGAAAGTTACAATTATTTTATTTATTACTATCATTATAATTGGGTCCTCATAACGAAGTTAAGAAAATTGCAAATTATCAAAGTATACACAATGCAAAGTACTCTATTATTTTATTATGTTGTCTTTAACAAGCCATTTGTAAATCAGTATTAATAAACTTAGTACAAAATTGGCATTCTTATTTTATCTCCATTCTAAATTTCATTTTACTCTTCACCTTTACTTGTTTAATTTCATTTCATGTTATATTGCGTTAATCTTTCAAATCTACCTCCGATTGCGTTAATCTTCAAAATGATTTGTATGCCTTAAATAAATGGAGTAAGGAAAATAATCTCCCATTTAATACATCTAAATGTGAAGTAATGACCTTTTCTAGGCTCAAGAAAAACATTGTTTTTAATTACAGGATTGATGGAACAATATTACAATATGTTAACAAAAAAACTGATCTTGGTGTTACTTTTAGTAAAGATTTACATTTTGCAAACCATATTAATAACGTTGTTAGCATTGCGCATAGAAATCTTGGATTTGTAATTCGTAACTCATATCAATTTAATAATTTAAGAGTGTTACTTATTTTATATAACGCATTTGTAAGATCTAAGCTTGAATATGCATCAATTATATGGAGTCCATATACTACCAAATATATTAAACTTGTTGAAGCTGTTCAAGCTAAATTCCTAAGATATTTATTTTATAGAATTTTTCGATATTTCCCTACATTTATTTCTTATGAATCATTGCTTCACTCATTTCAAATCCATACTCTTTCACATAGAAGGAATTGTCAGTTGGTCGTATTTTTATACAAACTATTACATAATGAAATTGACGATCCCAATATAAGAGAAAAAATAAGTTTTTATGTTCCTAATATTTCTCCGAACAGGTTTCGTAATTTATTCTTTATTCCAAGGGTTAATACGGACTCGCACAAAAATTCGCCAATACTTAAAATGTTGTCTTTTTACAATAAAATACACCCTCTACCGATTGATATTTTTAGTATGAGTCAAAATCAATTTGTAACTTCTTGTAATAACTTCTTACCACTTGTGTGTCAATAGCTTTCATTAATATTTTCATTTTTTATAAAATAATCAGTTTTTATTCATTTACTTTTGTTTATGTTACTTCATTTATGTAATTACTCTTGTTTTGATTTTCAAATTGCAAATGTGAATTGCAAGTTTTGAAATATTTGTAAAAACTTTCTAACTGTAATTGCAATTTTTAGTGAACATAGTAATTGGGGAAACCTGTTATGTTCACAATAAATAAATAAATAAATAAATAAATAAATATTCGGTACTTGAACGCTCAAACACTTTATCCTATTGTTCATAGAGAAATATTAAGTTAATAAAATCTTGTAAACATTCCAAGGAGGAGCTTTAGCAGTGAAGCAGAAATGCATTTACACATTTATTAAAAAGAAATTCCCCCCCCCCCCCCCCGAGTGGGGTAAGGCAAGTAGCAGATCCTGCGGTCATCTATTTTTACCCCTTTATCTGTACCTTTTACCTCTCCCCAAGTTAATTTTCTCGCACGTAATATGTAAAAAATGTAAAAGAGCTCGTATTTTCTTTTCTTTCTCATCATTTCCGAACGTATAATACGCATGTGATCATGCCATATGTTACCATAGTTCTAAAGACCAAGTGACTGCCACCGCCGCAAATCCGACCCCAATGGAACAATTGGGCCTAAACTTCATAGTAATGTAGATCTTGCCTAGAGGAATCTGGAAACTGAATTTCACGCCATTACGTATCTAAATAGCAGATAGATATATTGTCCTCTCTGAATCCCACCCCCGTAATTCCGACCCCTGTGTACCAATCAAAACCAAACTAAATAGTGCAGATGGACATGCCCATAAGAAGCTACATTCCGAATTTCAACCTCAAAAAATGTAGAAATTATGAAGGGGACGGACTGACATTATAAAACCAATAAGTAGCTCCATTTTTCCGCTACTTAATAATAAGCTTATAGATTATGAGCACTTGAGCAATCGTGCGTCGACAAAGCGATTTCACGTGCGCGCGCCAATGTCAGTAATGCTTAAAAGATGAACAGAAAGTAACAATGCATTCCTTCTTGACAAATCGATTGTTATATGGCATGCTATTATCTTTGTATTCTTTACAATCACTGTTTTAGCATGCGAATTCGACTTGAAGGGGTCCACGAAAAATTCTGAAAAGTTGATACGGCCGAGTTAAGACTTCGATGGTCATATTTCTATGAGATGATATACGCTTTATAATAATAGCACTAATAATATAAGTATATTTTTCGTGAATTTAGTCCGAAGTGGTGATTTTTTGGACATTAATATTTTCATAGAATCGGCATTTTTTCCCTTCTGGACCGCAGATCAGTTTGGGAAGCGCCGTATTAGAGAAATCTTGCGATATTTTGAGTTGTTTGAGACTAGAATCGAAAATACTCTTTCGGCAACGAGATTCCGGCAACGATACGTCTTTTTCGTCAGCCACGCAAGCACAGTGGCTTGGTTTGGTTTGGTTTGTTTGGTATTAACGTCCTTTTCAACTGCCACGGTCATTTCAGGACGGCGTTATAGGGGCCGCAAATTTTGCCTCGCAAGGGTTCTTTAACGTGCAGCCGGCAAACGACTACACGGGACCAACGGCTTTACTTCCCTTCCGAAGGAAGTGCGTGATCTCAGGATTTTCCCCCTGAAAAAATCCTCGTCCTCGACCGGAGTCGAACCCGCGTCCTCGGGCATCAGAGGCGATCACGCAACCCCTAAGCCACCGAGGCCGATCAAGCACAGTGGAGGGAAGGACCAGACAGCGAAATTTTCAATATTCCGACGCATTTTTGTTTTGACACGCACAGCTACACAAAAAAGACTGGTTCGGTGACCCCCAGACCCAGAGTTGACTACAACTTTTAACGATAAGTTAACAGAAGCAAAACCTCCCCTGGTTATATCAGTTATTAAAAGAAACCCGTTTAAGTCTTAAATGATATTAAGCAAAAATTTAAACCCAAGTTATGCCCAAAAAAGCTTTGTTTAATCACTTCGTGCTCCTCCTTTATTATTTTTCAAAGATGATTCGGTTAAGTGGGTTAAACAAATAGTCCTTAGATTCCAAGCAAATTTGTTGCTTTTATTTACCAGAACAATTAATAATAGAAGAAAATTACAAAAATTGAATAAGCAAATCTTATTCAGTCTTTCTTTACAATAATCAAAGAATTAAAGGCGACGATGCCACCGTTAAAGCAGACGCAGGAGAAGAACGACCGTCGTGAGTCCTACACACTTGAAGGGATATTCGAGTAAAAAAAAATCTACAGCTAAGCTGTAGAGGAACTGTTCAAGGAAGAAACGAATCGAACAATTGCTTGGAACTATAAAAAAATTAAACAGGAAAAAAAAATTAAAAAGGGTTTAAGTGGCATTTGTCAAGGATAGAAATCACTAGAGCCGAAATCTCTGTCGAACGAAGTCAAAATTGGTGATCGCCACACGAAGCGACCAAGATCTAGGCGACTTGAGGTCATCGAGTCCAAGACGGGGACTGAAGAACATGGAAACTGAAGCGTGACTCCAAATACAAGAGTGCCATAGATCCAAAGGGCATCGGCACCAGGGCAAAAAAAAAATAAAGGCAAAAAGGAAAAATTAGATAGTACAACAAAACCAAAAAGATTAAGCACTAAAAAAAAATAATTACAAAAAACTAAAGAAAGCAAAGTTTACAATTTTTGTTTGTTTCAATTAATGATGAAGCTTATCTCGTCGCTCCAAAACACGAAAAGGATCACTTTTTAGGAATACGGCAACATATTACACTATACAAAAAACAAAGGAATGGGAAACCACACCGAGGGAAACAATAACTTTTCGGACGCAACGAGGTACAGAACAATACTGACTTCCTAAAAGAAAAAAACGCAAACCAAAAAATTAAATGGATACAATTACTTAGGAAATAAAAGGAACAAGGTAAAAAAAAAATCCAACAAAGTAATGGAAGGGAAAAAATCCCAGCTTAAATCAATAAAGTCGTGTTTAAATCAATATTAAAAGAAATCTGTAGGTTCAACTAGGATTGTCTCTTGCATCGGAGGAACATCCATAGCGAGAAAAGAATTAGCTTCAAAAAAGTACAGAGGAATGTTACGAAGGCTTGATTTCTTCAAAGTGAAAAAGTTTCACATGGTAAAATGAAACTGGAAGTAAACAGAATGGCTGAGGGATGAGAGTTAGGCTCCAAAGATTTACGAACATATCCGCAAAAGGATACATTTATCCGATTTAAAAAAACAGACTTCATTAGAAAAAGTAAAGGAATGAACTACCTCAGTTCCAAGTTTTGACAAGAACGTACTCTCCGGAGGATTATTCGAATAGTATACGGCATTCCGAGGAAAAAATTAAACTGCGTTCATGGGTGAGAGAAGGATAACTTCGACCGCCATCTTATCTGGTTGAGCTTCGAAGCAAGAAAATAAATGTAGTCTGGGAATGGCTCTTCATTCTATATCTTTCATGCTCGGTAGCATTTAGGAAATCCTGAGATTATGACGCAATACACCTCTGAGACATCCACGCTTAGGTGTAAATTCATTTTGACTAAGTCCCATGGACCACTGAAGAAGATAGGCTAAGACGTACTGTGAACGTCCTTCTCAGACTCCTTAGCTTGAAGCAGCTGACTACCTCTATCCAGCCTGTAGCAAGATTCTGTCGCTACCCTTCTTATTATTATTCTATCCAAACAAAAAACCTAAAGCACGCGCTAAAATTGCTCGAGGCATTACGTCATACCGAACGCATAAGGGCAGAAAATAAATCTTAAAAATTAGGTTTTAAATAACTCGTATGGATGTGTGTGTTTGTCTATTTTCATTATCATCCTTTCATCCCATTCAGCTAGTCTCCTGGAAGCGGGAGATGCGAGCTGTAAATCCAAATCCAAATAACTCGTAATCACGAGGTAGCCGGCTCGGTGGCCTAGAGGGTTAAGGCACAGGTCTTTCCGCTCTCGACACCAGCGAGTCGCGGGTTCGAATCCCGCCCAGGGCATGGATGTTTGTGCTTGTCTCGTTCATAATCGTTCTTTCATCGTCATTTGGGATAGTACAATAGACCTGAGGTCGCAGTACTTGGTTCTTTGACAACCACCCCTTTAAAATTCATTCATTCAATCACGAGGTAAGAAACGTTAATCAAAAATTATTGTTGACTAAGAATACAGCTATTTAAAATATTAAATTCCAAATAATTGTTGAAGACAAAATCTTAGCTGATAAAAATACTTCTTTCCTCAAAAATTCATCTATATAATATTTAACAAAAATAATATTTTGTTTGAACAAAGATAAATGGAAAATTACTAAGTCGGAATCCGCATTGTACTTAAGCTTACAACAATAGCTTCTGGCCAAGTGTTGAAAGTAAATTTCATGACTTTCCTTTACAACCCCAATTGAAAACACTTAAGAATTAATTAATGGTCAATTTAAACACATTTGGCTTGCCCTAATTCCTAACCGGCTGGTAGCTGGAATCCATTATTTCTGCTCTACAAGAAAATGAATATATTAAATTAAAAGTGATTACATTATCCCACTCTTATACAGGGTGTTTTTGAATTGAGTACAGATTTTTTGGGAGATGAT
>JAHWFO010023306.1:2834752-2849977 GCA_023313115.1 Rhysida immarginata
ATCATCTCCCAAAAAATCTGTACTCAATTCAAAAACACCCTGTATAAATAAGCCTATTGTAGGTAACTGCTCTTAAACAAATATTCCTATTAAAGGTTTGTCTGGCCAGACATAATATATTAGCATTCTAGATTTGCTTTTAAGAGAAGTAGAGGCAGTACCTATTATTTTTACACAAACGCATCAGTAAGCGTTAGGTGAACCCTTCTATTCGTATTAAACCGGAGGGGGCCACATTAACCTCCTAAAAGTAAGCGAAGCAGAATTGGAAATTCCATTTCTCGGAGAAGAAATTAGCAAGTGTTGGAATGCGCGGATAACTAACCGATTGAAACGCTAAGAATCGAGTGAGTGTCTTGGCATGTGTTGAAAGTAAACAGGCTTAAAAATGAGACTATCTAGAAGGTGAATATTGCAGTTAACTCAGTGGCTTCTATAGGCTCATTGAAATATTAAAAATTAAAGGCAAAAAACAATCCTTGCTTTTTGTATCTCAAAAAGGCACATTCAAATTTGACATGGACTTAATTTTTGATAAAATCAGGAAACTGCAAAAAAATACCCACACACACCAGTTATTTTTCGAAGAATTCTCTCTCCTTGCTTCTCTACGCATTTTTCCAGCGCTCTGGGAGCATCTGGATACCGGTTCTGTAGAAATCTTCAGGCTGATGTCGAACCATGTCAGGACAACCTTTTTCACTTCCTTATTGGAGCCGAATCTCTGCCCTCCCGAGAACTCTTTCAATGGTCCAAAAAGGTGATAGTCGCAAGGGGAGAGTTTTGGCCTGTATGGAGAATGTGGTAAGATGTCCCATTTCAGTTCCAACAATGCGTCCATAGTTAGTTTGGCTGTGTGTGGTCTGGCATTGTCTTGTAGAAAACAAACACCACTAGTAAGAAGTCCTGGTCGCTTTTTCCTTAGTGCCGGCTTCAGGAACTCCTCAAAATATCACACTATTAGGGTGCATTTATGGTTCGATGTTCTTCCAGAAAATCGACATGAATGACACCCTTAATATCTCAGAATACAGTCGTCATCACTTTCGTTGCCGATGGTAACATCTTGAATTTCTTGGTCGAGGTGAGTCAGTGTGTCACCACTCCATGCTCGCACTCTTGCTTTCAGGAGTATGTTGATGAATCCATGTCTCGTCGATGGTCACAACATGGCTTAGGAAACTGTCACCTTTCTTATCATATCGCTGCAGCAGCATGGAACAGATTTCCACCCGGGTGGTTTTGTGATCCTCGGAGAGTTGCTTAGGAACCCATCTGGCACAGATCTTGTTGAATTTCAGCTTATCGTGAATGATGGTCTCCACACTGCCAGTGCTGATATTCAGTATTAAAGCCAATTCTCGGACATGAATCTGCCTATTGTCCCTTATCAGCTCATTTGTTCGTGCGATGATGCCATCATTGGCAGCAGTTGCTGGCTTTGCCTTATGAGGTTCGTTGCCGGTAGATTCTCGCCCTCCTTCAAATTTTGGCACCAAGCAAAGACAGATGATGGAGACAAACATGACTCGGTGAACTGTCTTTGAAGTCTCTGATGAATTTCAGATGCTTTCACGCTTCGTTGTGAAGAAACTTGATGATTATTTGTTGTTCCACTTTGGCCGACACATCGCTGTCCGCCATTTTGTTTAAATAAACGATCAGTGCTTATGGCAGGCGATAGTTGCCATCCCAACAATGAAAGTTTAGATTTTTACAACAATGAATTTTACAAAAAATAAACTTCAAGTCAAATTTGAACTCCCCTCGTACTTTGATTAAAGTTATGATGCGACAAAAAGATTCGAGTTTTTCTGTAGAATGCCTTTAAGACAGAAACAGTACAAGACATCCAGACAGTTGATATTTTCTGTCTCCATATAAAGACTTTTAATTTATCTCCATTAGGATCTTTAGCAAAAAGCTACTTATAAGAATTCACGCTTGATCTGTAAGTTTATCCGGCCGGCCTCCGTTTGCACGATAACTTGAAAACGGATTAACTATCTCAAATTCTGTTTTCGACAATATCATCATCAATAGCTTGTCTGTATCAACTTTTCAGGCTTATTCGTGGACTCCTCCAAGTCGATTGCACGTGCTATTACAGTGACCGTAAAGAATAACAAGATAATGGCATGCCATATAACAATCGATTCATCAAGAATGAATAGCGTTACTTTCTGTTTATCGTTTAATCATTGTTGACATGAGCACGCGCAAGTGAAGATCACTTTGTCGCAACTAAAGCTCCTTCTTGGAATGTTGCAAATTTTATTATTATTCGTTAACCTGGTGAAAGAATGAAAGCTGGAATTTTTATTTCCCCCCCTAAGAAGCAGGGGGTTACTCGGAAGTTTTCTAACAACATATATCTACACTTTTTCCAATAGCCTTTTAATGGAATAGAATTAGCTGTCTGTTATTACTCGACTAGATTTACACACTTCTTTTCTTTCGTAGTGCACTTTACCCTCCAACACACCGAGAAAATCTACGGGTTCTGTCAAAACCGAACCACTGAGCGAACGAATCCACTTAGGTTTTTATCAGAAGAGCCAATAAGAAGAGGCTGCTATGACCTTTGATCCGTTACCCTTGGGAAATAAGAACCGAAAAGATTAACGAAAGAAGCCAACAAAGACAAACAGAAACCCTTTCAAAAAAAATCATTGGAAGTTGTATGGACACTCGGCAGCAATATGTAATGAATCTGATCAAGTATTTCAATATATTTAAGAATTCCGTAAATAATTACTGAGCAAAAACAGGTGTTATTAGAAAGGTGATCACAATTTTATAAGTATAATAATATTCTAAAATGAAAATTTTCCTAATCCATCCTTCTTTTACTCTCCGTAAATAATTATCTATTATTATTTACAAAATCATAAGGTCAATATAGAATGGAAAAGCTTATTCAATAATGGAGAATATCAATTTTCATTTAAAAATGAATAAAATTTGTAATTCAGTAAATTTCTGGAGCGAGGAACGTCATTGTTTATTCCGTTAATCAATTGCTTTTAAAATTACAGGGTGTTTTTTTTTTAATGTATATACAAAAAATTAATTATTATTAACACACTGTCAATTAAAACATAAGCAAGATTTTCAATTCAATATAAAGAAGATATGTGCAATTATTTTGAGCAATCGCATGTATTCGAATTAATAGCCGCTCTGCTCCAGAAAATGATGACAATGCAGTTCAACAGACTTGCTTTTGGGATTCGGACACATTCTTTTTCAATGACTGACTTTACCTCGCCGGCTATCCTTTATCCTTATCTATCTGGCTATCCTTACCCGGTTAAGCCCCATTTGGTCGCCTCCCATTTGGACGCCTCCCTTTTGGACGCTTCTCATTTGGTCGTCCTCCCATTTGGACGCCTCCCATTTGATCGCCTGTTCTTTATTCAGCCCATAGGGCCTTGATGAGCCACGGTAATAAAATGTATTTTTCTGCATGTGTTACTTAATTACATGTTGATGCCTTATTATTAGAAGTAAAGTAACTAATTGCACCATACAATTGAATACAGTACAAAGGAAAGAAACTGGAAATGTTTACATAATCCTACATCTGTCAAATTATTTTATCATGTTACAATATTGACTTTTAATAAAGGTGTATTTATTTCATTTACATCCATTTTACAATCAATGAAAAGCATAAATTAGGCCAGTTTCATGGCATAACCGACAGCATCCATGAAAATTTTCAAGTCTTCAGAATTCTGTGGGCTTTGCAAGACGCTGTTTGGTAAAGTTTGGATTTTAAGGTTCAGTCACATATATTTTGCTGAAGGTATAGGAAAATTACCTCCAGCACCCAAAAGAAAAAGCTCATTTTCTTTCGTTTCTTGCATGTTTTTAATGACCTGTATCAGTTTACAAAGTTTCGGATGAGCAGAAAAAAACCCTTGAAAATATGATCACTGTTTTGGTAACTGGGCCACCCATTGGATCAAACTAGATTCACCAATGGGGCCCCTGTCCGAATTTAACAGTAACTGCTTATCCGTTTTATTTATAGCCAAGCTTTCTTGATTTTATCCGTTTACTTGGAAATTGCTGAAAAAATTCAGCCAAAAGGTCAAATTTGGAAGTAGGTCAAATCTAGAACTTGGAAATGGTTTTAATTTACTTCTTAAATTAAATTAACCATATTGAATTCTTTTTGAATTTTTTATGTTAAAAATACCATATTTATTCGCAATGAAAATGAGGAATAAATATGATATTTTGATATTAAATGATTTTTATTTTAAATATTATTAATTAATAATTTGGCTTTATTAGTATTTATTTAAATACAGTTAGTTAATAGAAAATCTTAGAGGATGCAAGCGACGAAATGGGAGGCGATCAAATGGATCAGGTCAAACGTCCAAATGGGAGGCGACCAAATGGCGCTGAAATGGCGTCCAAAAGGGAGGCGACCAAATGGGGCTTCACCCCTTACCCTTAGGTGCTCCCATATGAAAGACTCCTTTTGGTGAAGGTGGGGGGTATTCAATACTACCTCTTCGACCAATCTATTGAATAAATTTTATCAAGATAAGCCCTAACATCGCGAATGCGTAACATTACAGATTCCTGTACCACGTCCAAATATAATAGTGATTATAAATGTTTGTGACATGCTGTACGTTTATGTCATTAAAATATTAATATTTTCAGAGACTTTGTTACCACTTCCAGGACTATGACGTTGATAGATTAAAATGATGGATATAATGGGCTTATCACATACCTGCCATCCTCAACAACTAGAAAATTTGAGAAAAGCTCAAGATGGGTCCGTGAGGTTTTAATCATACGCCTTACCTGAGATGTTAAGCTATTGATGAAAAATAGGGAAGAAAATTCTACAGCCTGGATTCGAACCAGAAACCTTCGGCTCATACCACCTACACACTAATCAATTGCACCACTGGTTCGAACTAAGGCGTTTGATTAAAACCTCACGGTCCCATCTTGAGCTATTCTTTAATGAATAACGATAGCCCCAGTCTGCGGACTAGGTAACTGCCCTAACTAAGCCCAGATAGTGTAATGGCTGTAGCGCAATTGATTAGCGCGTCATGAGCCGAGGGTTCCCGGTTCGAATCCAGGCTGTGGAATTTTCTTTCCTAGTTTTCATCAAGAAAATATGATTTTTGAGAACAAACACAATCTACCAATCCAGGAACTGAGTGCTGCCCCCGCGTACCAACTCTCGCTCCCTAAAGTTCTATTTAATTTGGAGATTACACACAACACATGATATTCATTCAGAATGCGTATTGTTCATTACTTTAAATAGAACGTTAGTTTTGGCTCCGAGAAAATACTAAAAAAGATAATTCTGTCTTGGCAGCTCCTTCGATTCCATTCCTCATTATCATTCTTGAAGGCAGCTCCCCAACTCTAATTTTAATTTAGATTGATATTCGTAAGAGGACAATCTATTTCATAAATTGTGCATCGAAACCAAAAAGAAACCAGACAAATTTCAAAAGATTATTTAAGCATTTTTAACCTTATTCGATCAGCATACTGTAACTTATTTATTGTTCGCTTTTCTTCTGAATATCAAGTTGGAAGATTAAATAACCTAAAGTTCATCGAAGAAGTCTTACATTGTTAGAGTTATAAGATTGAATGCGATCAATAAATAAACTTTTAACGAGTCTTTAGTGAATTTTTCATAAAGCCTTTCTAAAAAACTTTTTAGCTTTAGCACATAAGTATTTAAAATATATAGTATATAGAAAGGATTCTGGTATGTTATTTCAGCTGCTTTATGAAGCTCGTGCTTTGAAAATTCTAAATGTCTCATTTCCATTTAAAGCGGATCTTTTCGAGGACACAATCATAACTACGGCCTTTATCGGTCTGAATAAGGCAAGCGGCTTATTACCTAGCAAATCAAATCGCAATAAATGTAGCTGTAAATTAATTGAGACGTCATCAATGATCATCACGCGATCTGTCAACGGAATGGCCACCGAATAACTTCCACCACATCAACGATTCCTGCAATTACAACGAGTACTGTGTTCATTCCATTTCATTCCAAGTCAACATGTAAATTCGCAGCGAAAGCAATAATAATAAATATCCGTAGTAAATTTTAAAAATGTTTAACAGCAAATCAATTATCTTTGATTTCGTGAAAAATAAAAAAAAGATAAATTTCTGAATCCTAAATATTTTATGGATAGGACTGTTTTAACAGTGATATCAAAATCTTAAGGAGTGGTCAGAATAGCAAGAATGGTCTATTCCAAAATTCGAAAACGTGAACCGTATTTTCTTATTTTTTCTTAATTTTATTATTTTCCCATTTCATAGTCCCCTCATTAATGTCATGTCATTGACGCCACCTTTAAATCCCTCAGTAGTATCAAAGAATTCGAAAAAAAAGATTGCCCACTCGTTGAACTCGAGATAAGGCAGCCCGATATGCGATCGGATCCTTAAGCAGCGCGTCGTCGTCGGCTTAATCTTTACACGCGACCGTTCGAAAATCTTTACAAAGGCCAGCTATAAATCATTGGGATCTTAAGGGATTATTTGGGATTCTATACTCCCGCTAGAAGTGTTAATTTTAGAAAAGGAGATTTTTTAGATGCATGTAGTGAAAACTTGGCATTATCCATTTTTGGTGAGGATTTAGGAGAGGATTTACCGGAATTACCCTTAAGTTCAAAGTTCCTGCTCGTACGTGCTATTTTAAATTAAGCATTGGCACTCAAAAAAAAAGTTTACATGGAGAAAAATTAAATTATTTAGGATTTACGAATTTGTTCTTTGCTTAAGTTCAGAAATAGATACTGATAAAAAGTTCTGTTAATAAAATAAGTGGATGCCATTCACAAACGGTCAAAGCGTTCAATGTATTTAGCGTTAAATATCTGAGAAATTACAGTGTATTAAAATCTTTTGGAAATTGCTACAGCAATTAGCTCACAAGGAAAATTGTGTAATTAGATTAATATTTTTATTTTTGTGACATTCCTTTTAAGCCCTCTAATTTTATACAAGAGTAGTCACTATTTATACAAATTTAGATACTTATCTTCCAAATAAAAATCTTTTTTTTTTAAAAGGATGTTGATGTTGAAAATCAGATGTTTAAAGATGTCAATTTTGAACGACGGAGTCTTACAACAAAATTAGAAGTCGCCTTGTTTTTTCATCCAGGCTATACAACTAAAATAGGAGACGCTTCTTCGTTAATAAACTCGAATTTTATTTATTTCTAGAGTGCAAATGGTTATACGAGGTACTACCCAAATTTCCCGAAATATACCTCTATAAAATACTTTAATTTCCACCGTCACCTTCAAAGTAGTCTCCTTGGGCATTTATACATCGCTTCCAGCGATGTTCCCACTTCTGGAAGCACTCCTGGAAGCTCCCAGGTTGGAGCATGTTTAACACCTGCTGGGATTCCGCTTGGATCACTTCAATGGAGCCAAATCGCTACCCTTTTAACAGCAATTTCAATTTTCAGAAGAGGTAGAAATCGGAGGGTGCCAGGGGACAGCGGTCATGTTGTTTTTGTTGAGGTAGAAATCACAGCGAGCGATGTATGCGCCGGAGCATTCTCGTGATGGAGCAGCCAGTCTTTCTTCTTCTACATCTCAGGTCTTTTGCGCCTTTGGCGTCTCTCCTCAATCGTCTCAAAACGTCCCGTATGACAGTCCAAGGCGATCACAAACATCGTGGATGGTCTGACTTCGGTCCTCTCGGATCACGTTACGCACTTTCGTGATCATTTCCAGAGTTATGCTTGTTGCCGGTCGACCAAAATGCTTGTCGTCTTCCACAGACCCCCGACCATCTTTGAAACGCTTAAACCACTCAAATATTTGGGTTTAGCCTAAAGCTTGTTCACCAAAAACCTCCTTCAACAGTTTGTGGGTTTAAGCCGCACTTTTCTTCAGCTTTAATATCAAGAGTCGCAACACGACCAATGCAGAGTCACAAAAATAGCTCAAACTAAAAATCACGTGGGCATAGGATGACACCGCTTGGTACATTTACATCTTACGGTTCGGTCAGAATAAAACAATTTCGGGAAATTTTGGGTAGCACCTCTTACATTTCCCTACAAAATTGATGTTTCGATCAAAATGTTCAAAAGAAATTAATTCATCCATTTGAGTATCTGTTCCATAATTAATAATAAATTTGAGAATTATTCATGAATTTAAACATGGGAATATTAAGAGAAATCGTTGCAGATAAACAAAACAATATAAAAATAAATACTGAATTTTATAAAATTTGATTATAGATATCATTCAGACAAAATAGGAGCTCCATAACAGGGACTGCCCAATAGTGGGTACGATATCTCGAATAATCAGACACTTCAAGGGTGGAAACTCATTTTATTTTCTAATTTCTCTCTCTTGATAACAAACGAATTCCTTAACCATTAGTTGCAATCAAATTTCAGCCATAAACGTAAGCTTTGAACTGATATTTAGGGTTAAAAACGGTAAAAAAAAATCAATTCTTCGGTGATTATTATTTATACGACGTCCATTATGGAATTCAAGGCAGACATACTTTCCTAGCAAAATACACGACAACACTACTATTTCGGAATACATGTTTAAAAAACGTTGGATGTGCTTCTGGCTGTCACCACTAGAATAAGTCGCTACGTAAAAACCGCTTTGCGAACAAAAAGGATATTTTGGCAGGAGGTCCAACAAACACTTTAGTAATTCAACGGTATTCATCGCCTTCCCCATTGCTAGCAACGTGCCGTGAACAGTTTTGGAGATTACTTTGAGCATTCACCCATTAATGTCCGCGTGAGGTTTCTTCTCCTGACTTAGACCAATTCAATGGTGACAGATACATATCCAACGAACTTGCAAAGCATATTCTGGAATTGCAGTGTTGTCGCATGTTTGGGGAAAAAAATAGTTGCCATGAATTTCATAATGACCCCAGTCATGATCAAATCCTTGTGTTTAATAAAGAAAAATCATAAAAATATTACTCGAACAAAGTCTCTTGTTTAAGTACCCGAACCCATCCTGGGCAGTAAGGTTTAATTCAGCCATGACCTATTCTCTTCTTAAATCATTATTGTGCATTTATGATTAATATAAAGTCTGCAAGCCGTATAATGCGAATCTTCTTTAATGGACTGAGGGCATGTAGTTTATGTTGTTGATATTTTAATGAAACATGTCATTTTAAAAGCGAAGGCGTTACACTACGACATTCTAACAGCTGTAAAAGTTTAAAATAATAAAAGCGTGCCTACTCGATAATCGAAAACAAACACGGACGCTTAATCGTTCTATCTTGTTTACAGTCACGAGTATCATCAGTACGTATGTTTGACGAGGATGTGTAGAAGTGCGATAAGAGTCACGACAGCACAGCAACCCTTTCCCTAGTAACAACTAATTGGAAACTCCCGAAAATTTTCAAATCAGTTTCTCACGAAATCTTTAATTAAAGCTCCTTTGTAAACAAACGACGATTCGCTAATGCCGTGTCGAATTTCTGCCAGAACGGATTGCTCTACACAACCTAGAATACGAAATAAGCAATGAAGTAAAAAAAAAAAAGCCGGAACTTAATCCGGACAGAAAGGGATTTGGACATACTTTGAAGAACGGATTTTGAAAATGAAATTTTTCGGTATGAAGTTTGGATTATTGAGAAGCAACAACTCTTGAATATTTAATGTATTTTTTTAGGCACGGCTGTTTCAATGCGTTCGTTAATTTCGAAAGCATACGTGAAGACAATCTTAATGTGCTCATCTCGTCCTCTAGAGTAGGCTTATTAACCATAAAGTTTTATAATAAGGCAGAGCAGTCTCTTTTTTTTTTTTTCTACCTGCCTAGTCCGTAATTGCACCTGAACGGGTTCTGAGGAGAACTCTGAATTTTATCAATGGAATCTAGTAATTTAACTGAACACGTCCATTTTTATTTGACATTTTAATTATCAACTAGCTGTTACCCGCGACTTCATCCGCGTTAAAGTCGAAATAGATAAAATCGCCTGCAAGATTTCTTATTTCCCAAGATTTCGTGATTAGTCAATGAGGGGTATTTCCCTTTTATATTAAGACACTGCCCCAAATAAATCGAGATCAGGAAGGAAAAATTAATTTACGACTATATTTTATGGTTGAATAGAATTAATTTGAACGCCAAAAAATTATGAAAAAGTTTCAGTATTGGCCTGCCACTCTCAAAGGGTGAAGGCCTATGTGTTCGTTTCAGAAACTCAAAATATTTTTTTTTTTTGCTGAAATCGACTTAAAAACTCATGATTCGAAAAGATATGTTGAAATTTTGAGGGGGGGAAATTCCGTCTGTACGTATTTGACCAGTTTTGTGCAGCTAACTCTTCTGAAACGGCAAATAGCAGAACCAAATAAAAATTATATATACTTAGAGGATACCCTAAATTGTGCCTTAGCGTATATTTTATGTCAATTGTGTAAGCCTTTTTCAAGATATAAATTTTTTTGGCTGTAGCGTTCAACCAACGAACCAAAGTCAATAAATTCGACATGTACGTATTCCTCTCATTAAGGCGAATTTTTTTATACATGACTTGTTTGGCTGTGATGAGACGTTTTGGAGTTATTAACTATCTCCTCCCTCCAGACCCGACCCCCTCCCCCTCGTCAATTTTTCTTTTTTTTAAGCAATTCACACTTACAAGGGGAGGACCAGGTCTGTTAAGCTTGGATTTAACTGAAATTTAAATATGTTGTTACGCACTCCTCCCCTATTATATGGCATAGTAACTCATGCTAATGTGCATTAGTTTACGAGATATAATCATTTAAAGTTAGGTATGTAGGCTATTGATATATATTTACAAAATCAGAGAACATAACATTCAAATAGTCAATGTAGTCATGTGAGTAAGTCAATGGATTTCAATACTAAAGATCCTTTGTTCAAATCCACTCCTTTCCCACTTTCATTTAATTTTTTTAAACATGTTTTTGAACAAATTAAATATGAAACTAACTTTAATTATTAAAAACATATTTATATTATTTTTGCATATTATATATTATTTGAGGAAGGTAACAAAGTATTTATTTTTAATAATTTATTATTATTATTTTATTATTATACAGGGTGGAAACAAAAATGAGCCCCCCCTCCTTTTATTTTCGAACCGAAGCAGATATGTCAATTTTGATGAATTCAATGAATACGAAGTTATGGGTGGTCTATCCCATAGTGCACTCTTCATCATCCCAAATATGCAAATTAGGACACATTCAAATCCTATCTTATAAACCGTAACAGATATACGAAAAATTCCAATTTCCAAACCAAAAAAAAATTCCAAAATCTGATGGATCACCAACAATCACATGTTGAATTTATTACAGTTACTCCCTAAGCACTTCACAAAGGTATTTGAATGTTCAACATGCAAATCAAGAAAATACCAAAAATTACCATAACAACATTCACTTTAATGAGGAAAAGCAGATAAAAAGCATTTGTCAGCATCCACAAGACAACAATTCTAGGATGGCAAGTTACACTGTTCCTGAAATTGTGATTGTTGGTGATCCGTTCATCGGATTTTGGAATTTTTTTTTGGTTTGGATATTGGAATTTTTCGTGTATCTGTTACGGTTTATAAGATAGGATTTGAATGTGTCCTAATTTGCATATTTGGGATGATGAAAAGTGCACATGGATTAGGTCACCCATAACTTCCTACTCATTGGATTCATCAAAATTGACATATCTGCTTCGGTTACGAAAATAAAAAAAAAGGGGGGCTCATTTTTATATCTACCCTGTAAATTAATATAATAATAATAACTTATTAATTTTTTTTTTACTTTCCTCAAATGAAATATAATATGCAAAAATATGTTTGTAATAATTAAAATTAGCTTCATATATAATTTGTTCAAAAACATGTTTAAAAAATTTAAATTAAATGAAATTGGAAAAGGAGCAGGACTTGAACCCAGGACCTTAAGCACTGGAATCTATCGACATACCCACGTGACCACGTTAACTACTCGAACGTCATACTCTCTGAATTTGTAAATATACATTAATAATCTACATAACTTACTTTAAATGATTATATCTCGTAAACTAATGGCCATTAACATGAGTTAATATGCCATATAATAGTAGAAGGGGTGTGTAACAACATATTTAAATTTCAGTTGAATCCAAGCTTAACAGACCTGGTCCTCCCCTTGTTAGAGGGGTCCTAAAACTATGTATTGACGCATTTTTTATGGAAATGGGCTAAGCCTTTTTAGAGAAATTATTATTTATTTTTTTTTGGTAAAAATGAAGAAATGGCAGAAGCGTTCATTTCGTCACCCCAAACACATTGTAAACGACATGAACACAATTTTCCTCTTTTGAAAAACAATTTTCTTTTTTGAATCCGTATCATTATTTCATGGTAGGCCTGTGCGAATGTATCTTCCGCCATACCAATTTATTTGTTTTTACGTTCGTTGTTTTACCTTCGGGAGCCAAAATAAATAGAGTCAGGGCTAGTGATGCGAGAGCAAGCGATATAAGTTGTCAATTAATATATACAAACTTTGTTGTACTCAAAGAACTCGAAATATGTTCCGTTCACGAAGTGGGATCTCAGTCTCACGAAGTACTCGACATATGCATTTTGTCGACATCTATTGGCAATTATTCTCCTTATATAAAGATTCATACGGAACAAAACCATTGTGCGATTTACTCGTTACGACATCTGTTGACATTATATTTTTCCTGGAACTAGTTGTTTTTTCCCGTGGGAATGAGACTTTTTCCCGCAGAAAAAAATATCCTATATGTTGAATCAGGTACTAAATAACCTTTTCACCAAATTTCAACTAAATCCCTTCAGTAGTTTTGGCGCCAACCTCTAACATATAAACAGAGATACAGACAAAAATCCTAAAACTAAGTTTTGGGCTTCTGTATCGTTTATAACCACACAAAAATTCTAAAAATTGTTGTTTGAGCTTCAGTATCGTTTATAATACACGTAACAATCACTTTTTCTCAAAAAATTTAATGTAAATTTTTCGCCTCGCTACTATTTTATTATATACTAGCTGATGTACCCGGTGTCGCTCGGAGAAAAGTATAGTTTTTTCATATTTATGTATACAGGGTAGTGTACAAACATGGGGGGTGATAGAGGGATCATATCTAAGCAACATTTCCCTCTTTCATTTTTTTCTCTGGGTGTTGTTTTTGAGATATAAAATGTTGGATGGCCCGTAGACGTAATATGCCACTCAACCCGTAATTCTGGACCACGTCAAAATCATGGTCAACCATGTAATAAAAAGAACAAAAACACATTGCTTACAGTACAATAATGTGACTTGTTTTTTATGAAACATGCAAATGTTTTACAATATGTGTTCTAGATTAATAAGCGAAAGGTCTTAAGAGGATTTCTTTTTCTTTTTTTCTTTTTTTTTCACGCCAAACCTCAGATGTTGAAATTATTGATGAAAATAGGAAAGAAAATTCCACAGACTGGATTCGAACCAGGAACGATTGTACGCAGTAGGAAAGATAGTCCCAGCCTACGAACTGGGTACTGCTCCAACCAACTCTAAGGACATGTAGATAGCGTTAATGCTTCCATGTCCACAGTGGCGCAATTGGTTGGCGCGTCTGCACGGTGAGCAGAAGGTTCCTGGTTCGAACCCAGGCTGTGGAATTTTCTTTCCTATTTTCATTAAATATAAGTGTTCTAACTGACTCCCTCTGGCATGAATGCATGCTTCACAACGTCGCCGCATGGAAATGACGTAAAAAGTTCAAAGGTTCCTGGTTTTTCCCGAATCTGGTCCGGCTACCAGCTCTTCATCGGATCCCACTGGTGTCTCGTATACCAATGGCTAAGGTCAAAAACTCTCACCGGTGAGAAGAGTTAGCGCTTGGTCGGTCAGAAATCCCGGTGAGAAAACTGTGACGTCATTTTAACGCGGTCAAAAACGCCAGTTAGCGCTGTTATGCCTAACCGGTTAGTCTAACCGTCCTCACCGAGAAAAAGACGGTTAGCCCAGTGAGAAATTACGTCATCATTCTCTCACCAGTGAGGGTTTTTGACCACAGCCATTGTCTTTAAATGTCTCCACAGATTCCAAACAACTGTTTCCTGCAGGTAGGATTTCAACATTTTTTATCTCAAAAACAATGCCCCAGAGAAAAAATGAAAGAGTTAAATGTTGCTTAGATTTGATCCCTCTATCACCCTCACCTAGAAGCCGAGAGAAATATACCTGTCAAATTTCAAGTTTGTAGGCTTCATAGTTCTGGAGATTTCGTAATGAATGAGTGAGTGTATATATTTTTCGCTCTTACTTTTATATAATAGTATTTTCACACTGAAAAAATCCTCGTCGTCCTCGGCCGGGATCGAAGCCACATCTACGGGCATCAGAGCAAGACCACCTAGACAGAAGGCCTGATAACGGAAACGTCATACACTGTTACATCATCATTATTCGACCATTGTTAATCCTATTTCTACCAATAATAAGCCCTAAATTTGGTCGACTAATGATGATGTAACAATGCATGACGTTTCCGTTATCAGGCCTTCTGTCTAGGAGGTGTTGATCAGAGGAGATCACGCAACCACTGAGCCATCGAGGCCAATAAGGAAAAGTAAAGTCGTCTGCTAGACAGAGAGTAATGCCCACGCAAATGGCCAGAGAGGCCAGTGAAAAAAAAAATCACGCTTTAAACAATGGAGTTTCCCATCCTGTATTTCTTCATCCATGACCGTAGCCAAAGTAATTTTTATGGCATATTGTTGCAGAAACTTCACTCTGCATTGTAGGGCGACATAAATTGTTGGTCCGCGCATATCGTAGGCTCATATCAGATAGACAGATCAAGAAAAATATTATTTTTACCCTTTCCGCTTTGGGCCAACCTGACGCTCGGCACATGTAAACCTTAACCTGAACCTAACGAACATCTGGTGCAAGTATGAGCTCAAAAGGATAAGTGGTTCAAAAGTTTTAGGAACATTTACAGGCGCACCATGAATTTTTATATAGACCTTTCCATTGAAACCGAAACTGGAGTAACTGCGCAGAAGCAGGACAGCTAAAAACTTGAAATGTGCAAACATTATACACATCCGGAGGAAAACGGAAGTTTTTTTGCTGTCCTGCTTCTGCGCAGTTAGTCCAGTTTCGGTTTCAAT